>CAUYQG010290133.1:0-30483 GCA_963574415.1 Tarsius wallacei
CCCAAAGTGTGGGATTACAGGCTGAGCCACCAAGCCCGGCTTAATTTGAATTTTTTTTGTTTTGTTTTTGTGTTGGAGTCTCACTCTGTCGCCCAGAGTGGAGTGCAGTGGCACGCTCCTGGCCACCGCAGCCTAGACCTGCTGGGCTCCAGCGATCCTTCCACCTCAGCCTTCCAAGTAGCTGGAACTACAGGCGCGTGCTACCACGCCCGGCTAATTTTTTGAATTATTGTAGAGATGAGGTCTCGCCAAGTTGCCCAGGTGGGTCTCGAACCCGTGGCCTCAGGCAATCCACTCACCTCGGCCACCCAAAGAGCAGGATTACAGGCTGAGCCACTGAGCCCGGCTTAATTTGAATTTTTAATGCAGGCACTGCAAAGAATAATTCAACTAAATTGCATAACTATCACCTGTATTTTCTTAAGAAATAAAACATTAATGATAGACGCTTGTCAGACTTCCCCATCCCTATTCTCCTCCAGATACCACAGCCAGATGTATTCTCAATTTAACCCATAAATACATAAGTCATCAATGTGCTGCACATATATCAAAGACATTCTATGACACAATTCTGTTATGTGTGTTCTCTCATGTTTTACTTAAGATTGTCTCCAAGTGCCACCCGCAGATCACTGACGACAGTGACACAAATACCAGAAAGTCCTTGGAACTTGTGCAGAAATTTCTCTAGGATGTTCACAAGCAGGTAAAACTGCAAGGCTACAGGGTAAAGCAGTTCTGATTTTACTAAAGCCTGCTAAGTTCCTCACACAACTTGTTCTTATGAGCAAGCACGTCACTCATACATTTGCCTCCGTGCACTAATTCATACTCTAGCACGTAATGTGAGTTCCTATTCCCCATATCCTCACCTATATTTGGTATAATTAGCCTAATTTTGTGAATAAAATAGGTGTAAGATTACAACTAGTGTTTTCATGTATGCTTTTCTGAGTACTGTGTTCATCTGCTCCCTGGGCTTCCTTGCACAGCTCTGTGCATATACTAAAGTCACAGAACTGTACGCTTTAAATGAGTGCTTTGCACAGTATCACCATAAAACTGTGATTTTAAAAAAAGAAAACATAAACCAAGTTTATCCTGGGGTTTGCACATCCTTGGGACACTTCTGCATACATGCGTGGCCTTTGCATCCCAGTTTGAAAAGCACAGAGTTATATGATATTTAATAACAGCTGGCATTAAGGTAAGATGTGGAATTGTGATATTCCTTGTAAAAGTAATATTTTACTTGTATATATTCCTGTTTTCTAATAATATTAAAGTATAATCATATAAAGAAACAGTGCCTAGTCAGTACTCATGGGTATAGAAGTTGTTGGTATATGAAAGCCTTTGATACTAAGGATGAGACTCAAAGGTGCCTGCAGGACCTTCCAACACCTGCCAGTTACAGGCACAGTCTCAGATGGGAACAGGCAATTTAAAAATCTGTGTCCAAGGTTCTCAAACTATTTCACTGAAAGCAGTGATCAAGATGGTGACAGTTTAAATGGGGGAGGATCACTGGATGAGTTACCTATCCACTCTTGAACTACTGGAAGGCTTTCTGGCCTCAGAGAATAAGCCAGCTACCTAAGCGCCTGCTTCAAGGCAGCCTTCTAAAACCTCAGAATGTAAATGTCTCTTTTGTGATCAATCCATCTCTGGCACACAGAATAAGCCCCCTGTGCTCCTGGCACCCAAGTAACTGATGTCCCAAACCTATACCTGATCCCATCACTGGGTCTGCAGTCTTTCAGGGTGGAGCCAGCCTCAACTCCAGAAGCAACATCCCACCTTTGTTGGAGTAAAAATAAACTGAGTGAGTGAACTGAATCCTCCAGCTTCTCCTCTGTTTCAAAATGAAGAGTCTACCAGGGATGTCAGAATCCAGGCTCTGCCCTCAGCCTAGCTCCATGACCTACCCTAAAGCAAGGAAGTCCCTCCCCCAGCTCCCACTTCTACAGGATGGGGGCAGGAGACTGGGCCACCCTGGTTATCTCACCTCTCAGTCCCTCCACTGCTAGCCTCCCTCACAATCAGGGTGATTTCTGAGTCCCCAGAAAGTGACCTTCACTTGAACACTCCTCTCTCAATAGGGTACAAAACAAATTGCTGCCCTGGGTTTTCTCGAGACTTGCTCACTTTCCAATGGATTCACCCATTTGGTGCCTGATTTCTCTGGGAGCTCACATTCCCAGATGTCTCCTGTGGCAGCCTGGGCACAGCCAGATGTCCTCCAGAGGCATCCAGCGCTGAGGGAGGGCCATCGCACTGCCTGGTACTGAGATGACTCTTCACCTGATCGGGAATCTTTCTGGGGGTCTGTATCCTGGAGCCAACTGTGAACAGGCAATAATGGCGTCTCTCAACCCCCTTCTTCTGGGGATTCAGAGGCTGGTTTTAATGAGCCTCAAAAACCCAGACTGCTTCAGAGTCCCCTCTGAGGAAGTGAGAACCCTCTTCACGGTGTGTAATTAGGCTGGATCCCAGGGTTGGCTGCTCCCCAGGCCCAGACCCCAACCCAGCTGTCCTGCACCCTTCAGGGAGGCTCCTTGCAAACCCTGTGTACCACATTATGTGCATGAAACCTTGTGTGACCGCCTCTCTCCCGCCTCCAGCCCCCTGAGAGAGAGAGACCCCACAGGGACCATGAATGAGCACTTGCCAAAAGAAAAGGTAGGAAATCCAGGGGTAGACCCAGAGGCCTAACAAAATATAGACCTGTTGTGCCTTCAACCATTGTCAGCTGCTACACATTTGAGAGCAGCTGGTCTATCAGAACAGGCCAGGTGGGGTTAAGCAAGGAGCAAATCTCCTACAAGAGAAGCAGGGGAGGGGCCAGGTGGGGCATCCTTTTTGGACCTGGGATGGGGCCATACCCAGGGCAGGTGCGAAGAGCACAGACAAGCTGTGCCGGCTGATCTGAGGTGCACTAAACAGTGAATTGGCAGAACTCTGGTTTTGTTCTGCAGTTCATTTTTAATATAAGACTGATAATTAGATGATGTTGAGAGACCACCTTTGGATCCACGAATCTATTTTTATCAACAATTTAATAAACATTTCTTGATTCATTCCTTATCATATCATGCCCTGTTCTTTGAGAACAATGTGTCTAAACTTCCGGTGGTACATGCCCTTTGAGCTGTTTTCTAGGAACACCATGAAGTACCCAGAGCCATCTATGTAATCGCACCTGGTGTCCTCGGAAACTGGTGACTTATCCAATCTTCTCTTTCAGTCACAAGTTCCACAGTCTGTGTCTGGACCCCAGGACAGAGGTGCAGACAGAACCCATTCATATAAAGAATAATGAGAAGTGGCATATCACAAAAGACAGACACGTCGTGGTTGAAAAGGATGTACTTGGATTGCAGTATTTCTGCTGCTAACTTTAGGGTCCATAAGTTGGTTGCATAACAACAAATTTTAAAACAGACCCACGTTCAAACAATGGCATCACCACCACTGTGCGATCCTGGACAAAAGGAAAAGGAAGAAACAGACCTATTTCAAACAGTCCCACCTTAGATGGTGCCTGCAACACTAGCGGACACTCCATCTACTTGTTTTCACTTGCAAAGACTGAGTACATGTCACGGGTGGGAGGTACGGCCTGTGGTTCTGAAATATTTTCTTGTAGAAATGAAGTAGTCTTTCTGGAAACCACACCTCTGCCTTTCTAATCATTTGCATGATACTCCAAAGCAATCAACAAATTTCTCCAGATAACACCTACAGATTTAAAAAATTAAATAAAGCTACTGCCTGTTTTTTGTTGTTGTTGTTGTTTTTGTTTTTGTTTGAGTTGGAGTCTCACTCTCACCCAGGCTGGAGAGCAAGATCACGCTCACAGTCGCCACAGCCTTGACCTGGTATGCTCAGGTGATCTTTCTACCTCAGTCCTCCAAGTAGCTGGAACTATAGGTGTGCGCCACCATCCCCAGCTAATTTTTTAATTTACTATAGAGACGAGGTCTTGCCAGGTTGCCCAGACTGGTCTCGAACTCCGGGGCTCAGGCAATCCTCTTGCCTCCGCCTCCCAAAGTACTGGGATTGCAGACATGAGCCACCAAGCCCGGCCACTGCCTGTTTTAACTTCGGTATAGTTCTATACACTCTTATCTTATGAATAATCCCACTAAGACACAAAGGTGGCAATGATGACTGCACCTACTTTTCTACATTTGAACTCAATAACCATCTTAATTCGTGGGAAGATAGAATTACATATATGTTTTAAGCAGTGTTAGGGACTGAACTGTGTACTCCAAAAATTCCTGTGATGAAGCCCCAACCCCTAACTGATTGTGTTTGGAGACAACCTTGAAGGAAATGATTAAGGTAAAATGGGTTTATTAGGGTGTGCATGATCCAATCTGGTGTCTTTTTAAGAAGAGGAGATCAGGACACAGACACACACCGACGGTTGGCCCTGTGAGAACAGGAGAAGACAGCTTCCTCAAGCCAAGGAGAGAGGGCTCAGAAGGAACCAGCCCTGCCACACCTCCATCTCAAATGTCCAACCTCTAGACTGTGAGAGAATAACTATCTGTTGTTCACGCCACCCAGCCGTGAAACTTTGTTATGGCAGCCCGAGCTGACTAATACATCCAGGTAAAAAGACACATAAACAGACATCCGTTTGTATAACATCTTACTTGTAGGCAAATCTGTGAAACATTCTGCTTCATCCTATTATGTATTAAGAACAAATAAAATTTAGGAAAAAATGAACTAAAATTTTAATTTGAAAAAATGATAAATGTCCTCACTTTCTAAATGACTAGTTTTCATTCGATGCTGTGCCCAAATTGCTAAACAAATTGAAAATCAATCAAAAAGAAATCTTTGTCCCTTTTACCAACAAAAGGCAGTTCTCCTTAAAGAATCGAGAACAATATTTCTTACATTCTGACAATGACACCCCCATTGCCAAGTGCTCACTCGTAGCTCCACAGCCTCACCTCTGCTCGGGAGGCCTGTTGAGGACACCCCAGTGGACAGCAGAGGGCACCAGCTGTCCTGCCTGTCCCACAGTCAGTCCAGGCCGTGCCCCGTCCACCCTGCTCTCCTGCATGCAGGCACAGCTCGTCCAGGATGGACGAGGCAGCGCCACAAACTCAGAGTCCTCTCCTTTGTCTACACCTCCGAGCTTATCCCCAGGCTTAAAAAACTAAGTCTCACACTTGAAAAAGAGCTGGCTTTCCCATGAGTTCATGGTGTGCTGGAAATGAAAAGGTGAAACTATCCTTGAAAAGTGGTTTAATCTAAATGGCGTGTGTGTGGTCGCCACTTTTCATCTCACTTAAGAACACTTAACACGAGATCGCCCTCTTAAACAAATTTTAAGTGCATGGTGTATTGTTGGCTGTGGGCACCACCTGGCAGAGCCGATCTCAGAGCTCATTCTTCGTGTTTGGCGGGGGACCTGACGCCCATTGATAGACAGGGGTATGAGGCATGAGAAGCGCCACAGAGCCAGGACTGCAAAGTCCCAGGCACTGCCTCTGGGGACACAGGCCTGTCTTGCTCCTCCACCTCTGTCTGCTTAATGCGTTCACCTGTAATCAGAAATGGCCAACACAACCCCCACTGAAGCAGACTTGTTTCCTGTGATCACTGATGCACTGTTCTTTCTGAGTGGTCAAGAAAATAAGCCTTAGAAGGCCAAGGGAAGGCGGTATCCCAGGAAATAACAGTCTCTTGCCGACCTCCCAAGGTTCAAGGCTTCATTCTCAGCCTGAGTGCGAGGTGGCTGGTGTGACCACCCAACCAGCGTGGAAGGCCAGCACACACAAAACAGAACACAGGACATGGCACAGATCATGCTCATGGAGGTGGAGAGGAAACTTGCAGAGAAGCAACAGATAAGGGATGTTTTCTAGGGAAGGAGAGAAACCCACGGAGGAGGAATTAGCAAAGCGTGTGCAATGCTTCAGAGGATGTACAAACAAGATGCTCGGGGGTTACGTGGGGCAAGGACTGAGGCAGAGGATTTGGCAAAATTTAAAGCCTGACCCTGGCATTCAGTAAGGACCTAGGAAAAGAGACCTGAGAAGCTAACACTGTAGGGGATGGTCCTTCCGTTTATAACACTCTTTTGAGAAGCCGTCCTTGAAGGACACCCTGCGGGAGTCAGAAGTGATTTCCACACTATCCAACTGGGCACGTGCCTCCTCTGTAAGGTCACACATGCAGTTGTCCTCATCTTTTCTGTCTGCTCCCCACTAGGCAAGGGGATGTGTCATCTGGAAGGCAGAGGGCCCTCCTGCTCCTCTTGGAACTCTTTTTTTTTTTTTTTAACAATGTGGCAGGAGGGCCAGCAAGTCTCAGGAAGGCCAGGCTCATGTCCAGAGCCCGTGCCTGAACCAGCCCTCACCTGAACCTGCCTCCTGAAGAGCCACACCACACAGGATCAATATGACTGAGCAAACACATTGCCTAATAGGCTATCATCGATTTCCAGAAGTGTGAAAGGTGTTTTAGAAGCTTCACCATTAAACAAGAGTATTCTGTATCAATTAGCATGAAGACACAGGGAGATAAAACAGCAAAACAAGTAAACGAAATGAAGATTACAAAAAAATTATTGTGGAAAAACAAGAAAAAATTCATATTCCATACTGACAGTAACTATTAATAGTGCTACTGCTACTACAACCATAGTACGAGATCTGACCATTAAGTTCACGAAGTTATCCTAGAAAAAGTGCCACAAGCCTCATTGCTGACTATCACTGCAGTCACCCTCGAAGTACTCCCCTTGGGAAGCTATGCACAAATGCCGGCACCTATTCCACCCATCAAAGCAACTTTGGAAACTTTTTCTGGAATGGCCACCAGAACTGTCATCGCGAGAATGTCAGAGTTTGAATTAAAGCAACAAACCAACAATAAATTTCTTGTTAAACTTGGCAAGAGTGGAAGTGAAGTCAGGGACACATGAGTCCAAGTTTATGGAGATAATGCCATGAAGAAAGCAGCAGTGTGCGAATGGATTAAACATTTTTCTGAAGGGAGAGAAAGTGTCACTGATGAAGAGAGAGAGGTCAGGATGGCCAATAACAAGCAGAACTGATGAAAACATGGCAAAACATTCATCAAATCATGCATCAAGCGTAGAAGACCAAATAAACATTGACTGAGAAACAATTAGGAAAATCTTAACTGAAAATCTTGGCATGAAAAAGGTGTGTGCAAAAAAGTCTATGAGGGAGTGTTTAGCCAGTAATGAACAACTGTATTGGAACAGCCTCCCTACCCACCTGATCTGGCCCCCAGAGACTTTTCCTTACCCTAGGATAAAGGAAATATTGAACGAAAGACATTTTGATGACATTCAGGACATCAAGGATAATATGAAGATAGCTCTGATGGTCATTCCAGAAAAATAGTGCCAAAGTTGCTTTGACAGGTAGACTAGGAGCTGGTGTCGGTGCATAGCTTCCCAAAGGGAGTACTTTGAAGATGACCATAGTGATATTCAGCAATGAGTTATGTAGCACTTTTCCTAGGATGAGTTCATGAAGCTAACTGTCAGACCTCATACATGGAATAGTAATAATACAGTGGTAATGGGAAGACTTTCATTATATGTGAAAGTACAAAGAAATAGCAGCATTCATCAGTGGCCGTGGGGTGATTCCACCGCTGGTCCCTGGCATCACAGTGGGATCTGCAGAACCCACTCCTAGCAGCATCTGTGATGTTCAGGGTAGGTGCTCCCTGGTAAGCAGGAGAGGCAGGTACAGGCAGGACGAAGGGTGTGTTTCACACCAATGCACCTCTAGCACCACACCAAGCTCCTTACATGCCCTTCTATGCGACAGCAGCTTTGTGAGGTGGGTATGCATCACTGTTATCTATTTTATTTGGGGGGCATTTATTTTATAAAAACATAATTGCTTTTTAATTATGAAAGAGGATGGAGGTCCCTGAAATGGGGACGTACAACTAAACTGCAAAAATCACTAAGAATAATTATTTTAGGAGTTCCAGCAAATCAGCAATTATACATTTTAATCATTAAAACCTAAGACACAGAAGCAAATGTGAAGTGTGCCAGTCACATCACCTCTTAATAACCTAACCTGTCATTCAGCATAATCCCTGCAGTTATTACAAATGACAGGTGCAAAGGAGAACCTCTAAGGGAGAGAAGTCCTAATGCTGGCTCTTATGGTACCGCTGTAAAAGAACTGTGCTATTCAGTAAATCATACACTCAATGTCTTCTTGTATACTTTTATTGAGGTAAAATAATATAACATAAAATGTACCACTTTAAGTGCACTATTCAGTGGCACTGAGCACACTTGCAATGTGGTGGTTCCATCACCAAGACTCATATAAAAAAAGATCATTTTGTTTCAATGAAAACACCCAGGTTTCTATTTAGAAAACAATAAAAGGCTAAGGACAAAGTCATGGGAATAGCAGCCAACACGGATTCAAACATCCAAGTTTAGGACCCAGTCCAGCAGTGACTGACTGCATGTGTCCAAGCCCACATACTTAGCTCCCCCAGGCCCATTCCCTTCCTTACAGTGATCTAAAAGGCCTGCCCTGCACATACCAGTGCAGAACAGGTGATCACACGTCACAATTAGGGACAAGCCTGGGCACCCCAAAGAGCTTGAGTCAAAGTTCATCCCTTCAAGTCCTATTGCAGCGGTTTTCAAGCCTGCTTGGGCTCCCACCCACTCCCCACCCGCTCCCACCCACTCTCCACCTACTCCAGCAGGACTGCCCTGCTTCCTTGTGAGTGCCACATTGTGCTTCTGCCCATCTGAAGAAGTGGGTACCACGGATGTAATAAACATGTCTGAAACGACATGGCAGCACATTCACTTGAGCTGGCTCTCCAAGGACTCTTCTCACATCATTCTGAGTTCATGCCTCTCCTCCTCCATTCTGGGATATTTAATATAGCCACACCTAGACCACCTTACTCACAGGCCTTATAAACACTTTTAATCCCATAAAGTAATCAACTATACATATGTAATAAGTACTAATGTCTTCATAACTCAGCAAGTGCTAGCTTGGCCCATTTGTGCTGTTATAACAAAATACCTGAGACTGAGTAAGTTATAACGAAAAGAGAAGTGACTGTGGGAGACAAGTAAGTAGGCAGATGAAAGAAATAAATAGAAACAGCGATAAACAGGAATAGATGGATAGACAGAGAGACAAAAAAATAGGAATTGCGGTATCATCTTTATTCTTTCAAAAATGTATATGAATGACAATATGCAAAAAAATCCTCACTAAAATGTCTTATTCAATTAATAGAATATTTAGGTTTTCCAATGATTGAATACTACAAGCACAGCTGTCATTATTCAGTGGTCTGTGGTTTTAACATTAAAATAACAAGCTATCATTTTCAAAGAGCTGACACCCCCTGCTTCAGCCCAGATAAATACTTGTAGGGGTAGACATTACCAACGAACTGCTGAGTGAGTGTGGGAACACAAGATATTAACACCTGCCCCCTAACTCCACTTTCTTTTTCCATCCTTAGTAACAGAATCCCTGGGTTTTAACAATTTGTTGTGGTAATATAAATAAATTTAGCTATTTTAATCATTTTTAAGTGTTTAATTCAGTGGCAGCAATTGGATACACAATATTGCACAACCATCAGCACTATTTCCAAAATTTTCCAGCACTCCAAACAGTAACTTTGTACCCATTAAGCAATATCTGCCATTCTTCCCTTCCCCAGCCCATTATACTCTGTCATTTTTAATTTGCCTATTCTAGGTAACTCATATAATTGGAATCATTCAGTATTTATACTCTTATATCTGGAACATTTCACTTAACATATTTTTAAGGTTCATTCATGTGGTAGCAAGTATCAAAACTTCCTTCCTTTTTATGGCTGAATAATATTCCATTGTATGCGTATACCACATTTTCTTTATCCATCCATCCATTGAGGGACATCTGGGTTGTTTTCACTTTTTGGCTTTTGTGACTAAGGCTGCTATGAACCTTGGAGCACAGATATCTGTTTGAGTCATTATTATCAAAGCCGTTGGGTATATACTGAGGAGTGGAATTGTTGGGTCATATAACTGCCAAATTGTTTACCACAGCAGCTGAACCATTTCACATTTCCACCAGACATTCCAATTTCTCCACATACTAGCCAAAATGTGTTATTTGTCTTCATTGTTGTTTTAAAAGACATCTAGTAGGTATAAAATGATATCTCATTGTGGTTTTGATTGGCCTTTCATTTATGACTAGTGATGCTGAGCATTTTTTATGTGTGTGTTGACCATGTGTATACCACCTGTGGATAAATGTCTAGTCATGTATTTTGCCAATTTATTAGTTAGGTTGTTTGTCATTTGTTGCTGAGTTGTGTAGGGATTATTTATATATTCCTAATACTAAACCCTTATCACATGTCATTTACAAATGTTTTCTCTCATTCTGAATTGTCTTTTTATTCTCTGCATAGTATTCTTGATACACAAAAGTTTTTTCTCATATTAACAAGGTCCAATGTATCTATTTTTTTCTTTTATTGCATGTGATTTTGGTGTCATATTTAATAAATCATTGCTAAATCCAAGGTTGAGAAGATTTGTCCTATATTTTCTTCTAAGGATTTTATAGTTTAGCTCTTACTGTTAGGTCTTTGGTCTCTTTTAATTTTTGTATATGGTATGAAGTAGGGATCCAACTTCATTCTTTTGCATGTGGATATCCCGTTTTCCCAGAACCATTTGTTTAAGAGACTGTTCTTTCCCCATCGCATGGACTTGGCACTCTTGTCAAAAATAAACTGGCCACTATAATAGTGAATACATGTCATTACACATTTGTCCAAACCTATAGAATGTACACCACCAAGAGCAAACCATAAACTACAGACTTTGTGTGATTCTGTTGTGTCAATATAGGTTCCTCAATTTTAACAAATACACCACTCTAGTGGAGGGTGTTGGTAATGAGGAGGCTGCAGGGTGTGCGGGGGTACATGATAAATATCTGCACCTTTTGTTCAATTTTTCTGTGAACCTAAAACTGATCTAAAAATTAGACTTTAAAATTAAAAAATAAAATTTGTTACAGCTGTGAGGGTTTATTTTTGAACTTGAAATTCCATTCCATGGATCTATATGTCTACCCTTATGCCAGTACCATGTTGCTTTCATAACAGTAGCTTTGTATTAAGTTTAAAAAACAAGAGTGTAGTCCTCCAACTTGGTTCTTTTTCAAGATTGTTTTGGCTATTGGGTTCCATTGAAATTTCACATGAATTTTAAGAGAGACTTTTCTATTTCTTCCCAGAAAGCAGTTAGAATTGTGATTACAATTTCACTGAATCTGTAGAGAACTTTGAATAGTGTTGTTTTTTCAATAATATTAAATTTTCCACTCCATGAACACAAAATAACTGTTTGTGAATTTAATTTATTTCAGTAATGTTTTGTAGTTTTCCATATATAAGTCTTTCACCTCTCAGGTTAAATTTATATGTAAATATTTTATTATTTTTGATGCTATTATAAATGAAATGTTCTTAATTTCCTTTTTGAATTGTTCATTGTTCAACGAATTTTGTGTATTGATTTTGTACAAGTTGATTATGCAACTTTTCTGAATTTACTTTGCTGAATTTATTAACTCCAAGAGGTTTTGTAGGTGTGTATGTGCGCGTGTGTGGATTCCTTACGGTTTTTGTTTCTGTTTTTGTTTTTACATATAATATCATGTGATCTGTGAATAGAAATAGTTTTACTTATTCCTTTCTAATTTGAATTTCATGTTCTTTGCCTAACTGCTTTCCCAGATCTTTCCAGCACTACATGGAATAGAAATTAGAGAAATGGGCATCCTTGGTCTTAGCAGGAAAGGTTTCAGTCTTTCACCAATGAGTATGTTGTCAGCTATGAGTTTTTCATATATGGCCTTTGTCATGTTGAGGAATCACACTCTTTTTTATTTTAATGAGTATTTTCATCATGGAAGAGGTCTGAATTTTGCCAAATAACTTTTCTGCCTCAAAAAATCATGTGGTTTTTATCTTCATTCTATTAATGTGGTGCATTACACTAATTGATTTTAATGCATTGAACCACCCTTGTATTTCTGGAATAAATCTCATTTGGTCATGATGTATAATCCTTTTAAAATGCTTTTGAATCTTTTTTGCTAGGGATTTTTGCATGTATATTCATGCAGGACGTTGGTCTATAGTTTTCTATACTTCTAGTTCTAGTAACAAAGTAATGCTGGCTTCACAGAATGAATTGAGAATGTTCCTAGAACCAAACTTTTTTGAAAAGTTTGAGACAACTGGTGTTAATTTTTTAAATGCTTGATAGAGGTTACCAGAGAAGCTATCAGGTCCTAGGCTTTTCTTTGTTGGGAGATTTTTGATTACTGATTCAATCTCTTAACTAATTATATGTTTGTTCAGATTCCATATTATTTCTCATGTTCAGTGTAGGTAGGTTATGAGTTTCCAGAAATTTGTTCAGTTCGTCTAGGTTATGCAGTTTATTTTGTATATAGTCGTTTTACAGTGTTCTCTGATAATCCTTTTTATTTGTTAAGTCAATAAGTGATGACTCCCCCCACCCCAACATTTCTGATTTCAGTAATTTTAGTCTTCTCTTTTTTCCCCTTAACTCTTCACTAAAGTTTGTCAATTTTGTTGACCTTTTCAGATAAACAACTTTTGGCTTTGTTGATTTTGTGTTATTTTTCTATTCTCTGCTTATATACACTCTAATCTTTATTATTTCCTTCCTTCTGCTAACTTTTCTTTGCTATTTTTAAAAAATTTCTTATAGTGCACAAATTACTGATTTGAGATCTCTCTTGTTTTTTAATGTAGGTGTTCATGCCTATTAATTTCCCTCTGACTGCTGCTTTTGCTGTATCCCATATGCGTTAGTATACTGTGTTTTTGTTTTCATTTGTTTCTAGGTCTTTTCTTTTTTCCCTTGTAATTTCTTCTTTGAGCCATTGTCTATTTAAGAGTATGTTGTTTAATGTCCACATACTTATGATCTTTGCAGTTTTTCTTCTGTTATTGATTTCGGCTTTCATTCTACTGTGGTCAGAAAATATAATTGGCATTATATCAATTTTAAATTTATTAACTTTTTTTGTGGCCAAACAAGAATGTGTATTTGCTATTGTTGAACAGAATGCTCTGGTATGTCTGTTAGATTCAACTGGTTTATGCTGTTACTCAAATCGTTTATTTCCTATTTTTGAAAATGGGTTATTGAAGTCACCAACTATTATTGTAGAATTGTTTATTTTTCCCTTCACTTTTGTCACTTTATGCTTCATATATTTTGAGACACTGTTATTATGTGCCTATGTGTTTACAATTGTTATGTCTTCCTATTGGATTGAAGCTTTTATCAGTGCAGACTATCCTTCTTTGTTTCCAGAACCTTTGAGTTTTAACTGGACTTACGGCACACCAGAACAGGAGCTGGAAAATTTGGACCAGTAAGTCTAAGGCTACTGCCTGTTTTTAGGTGACCCACAAACTAAAAATGGTTTTTATACTGTTAAGTGACTCAAAAAATCAAAATAATAGTATTTCATGAAATGTGAAAACTACAGGAAATTCTAATTCCAGTGTCCATAAAGTTTTATTGGAATATGGCAATGCTAGTTCACATATGCGTCACCTAGGGCTCCTTTCACACTACAATAGCAGGGATGAACAGCTGCAGCAGAGACCATATGGCCTGCAAAATCTAAAATATTTATTATCTAACACCCCACAGAAAAGCTTGTATACTCTTGCTTTAAGAAAAAGACTATTTTCTAGCCTGCCTTGAGGCTGAGAATGGCCATTTGACTAAGTTCTGGATGTGGCTCCTAAGACATACAGGTAACAATAGGGTATGTGCCCTTTTCTCCCCTTCCTTCTTGCTGCTGGCTAGAAAGCAAGCAGGACGGCAGGAGCTCCAGCCTCTCAAGGTCCATGAGAAGAAAGAGATATGTAAGGACAGCTGAGTAACAAGGTGAGGAGCCCATGGCCCTGATAATACAGAAGCTTCCATAGACACCTGGAGGCCCTGAATTAATGCAAAAATTAATTTCTCTTTAAGTCATTGTTACTCCAGGACTGTTCTGGGATGTTGTGTTAGAGCACAAACTAGAACACGCTAGACTGATATTTCCCAGAGAGCTACTGTGGTCCAACGTTGTTTGAGTCAGTTGGGTCAAATGCCATGTATCTGGCAATTAATGATTTTGTTACCAGGACAACACAACAACAGAAATGGCCTCTCCCAACGGGCAGCATCAATACTGTTAGAATCACGCGGTGAAGAATTTCTGTTGTTTTTCTATCCAGTGCGGGCTTGAAGATATTCTCAACAACTACAAACGTACCAGAACAAGCAAACTTTTGACCAAATAGAGCACTGAACATTTACACATCATCAGATGTCTTAGTCCTAGTAGGGCCCCTGCAGCCCTTGTAGTTCATGTTACTGTTTTTGTTTTGCAATGGAATTATATTTCAAATAAACTCGAACACAAAAACCCCAATATAAAACAGAAAAACTCACCTTGAAACCTAGATGAAGGGACTGGTACCTGCCCACCATGGCTTCCCTAATACTTCACGTTCCTTTTTGCAACTCTCAAATTTTATTAAATACTTTCTAAATGCCAATTCAAATCTCCCAGTAACATTTTTTCACTACCACTAGTAACGGTCCTATTATACAGGTAGCCATAAGCTACTGACGATTTTGTTTTCTCCCTGAATCTTCCTTTTGCTTTGAGTGGGCTAAATTTCCAAATATCTGGATTGCTAGGTGACTTTTCGCACATTTTTTAAAGTTATATCTAGATTTATAGGTGAATTTTGCTGCAATTTTTTTTTTTTAATTCTGGGGTTAGTATTTGGGTCGGAGGCATTGCTTTCTGCTTGGGTCACACTCAGACCTACGAGGGAACCTGCCAGTTTTGAGCCCTACGTGCAACTGCTTAAAAAACACTTCAAGTCATTCGCTTACTATGGTCATGCAGTATACGACGGGGCCCATTTTATGGAACTCACAGTTCAAGTTACTGATGAACCTAATTAGAAGACTAACTGATTGACAATATGCGGGAGACTGTTATTACCTAACAATAAAACTGAGGACAACTTGGACTCGGGTAACAAAGTCAGGCCACAAAAGCAGCCGCAGCGGCTCAGGGCTCCCCAGCAGTTATTTCTTCGTTGTTATTCTGTCAGAGGACGCATTAATGGGTTTTAGAAGAAAATGATAGCTCTTTTTTAGTGCTGGGATTACAGGTGTGAGCTACCGCGCCCCGATCATTCTTTTTTAAACACCGAAGTGACAAAAGTATATAATAGGCGTTTATGATAAGTTTTGATCTCATTTCTTTTCCCGGATGGATGGAGTAATTCACAGCAAGTCAGAAAATTACCGAGTAAGGGTTTTAAAAGATTGGTGATAGAAGTAATCTCTCTGGATGGGAACTTAAATAAAAATGTCGTACCACACACTTCCTCATCTTTCTGCAGCGAGGAGCCTCTCGACTCTGTAATCTAAATCCGCACCTGTGACTGCTCTTTGTCACAATGAGCCGACATGAGTGGCAGCCACTCCCTAGCACAATGAACCTTGGGACTCCATTTAGACAGAATGTCATGCTTTCTGAGGAAGGAATCATGACTCAGTATCTCACCAATATGTTTAAACCTTAGAAACTAAATTTGGTTATAGATTGGGAAGCCTCAAGACATAAATATCCTATTGGAACGAACTAGGCTCTCAAAAATGAAGCTTTCCAATTAAAAGCCGGAAGCGCAGCCAAATGCAGTCAGACGGCTCCCAGCCTTCCAAACACCCTTGGTTTACTTATGACGCTATCACTCTTTGTTTAATCTAAATACTGTCTTAAATAAGGAAATCATCAGCTACGACTCAAGACTGCAGCTAGAAGGATTTTCTTTCATAGTTTCCCTGATTCTGCTGATTCCCTTTTGACTCGGCTCGCATGTGCCGGGTTCCTCACGCCTCATGTGTGCACAAGGCTTCATGCTGAGGACACGCGTACCCTCTTTGAGGATAAGAGCACGCCACGTCCTCTGCGGGGCGCCCGACCTTTCCTTGGCTGACACCGCGCGTCTCTGGGTCATCACTGACCGGCCACCATCTGCTTGTCCGCCTCAATCGTCTCTGCCATTCATCATGTATTTCCTAACACCACCAGATTTCCAGATTCCTGATTCCCTAAACTAGAGGCCTTCTCCCTGTCCCTTTTTTTGCTCGATTTCCACTTTTTTTTTTTGCTCAAATCTCCCTTAGTAAAACTTTAAATAACTACTAAAGCATTCCAAATGGCTTAATTCCTAGTACACTATACCAATAAATAAAACTGTACCTCATTCTTTCCAGTATGCCCGGTGGACTCTCTCTCTCTCCGTATGCCCATATACATGGGATGGCCAGCATCATCAGAGCTGGCCCATATGGCCATGTGAAAAGTGCCCTGCAAAGCAGACAGTAACCCTAGAAGATGGGCAGTACTCTGAATCATCTCCTTTTAAAAATAGATGATCCAAGCATGTAGAACTTTTACGCGGTTACTTTTACTCTCCTTCAACTCTTAATTCTACTCCATTTACCTCCTTTGGGATTTCATCCCAAAGTAATATAATTACATGCTTGGAAGTTTTTATTGAGCATTATTTTACACTTCTCTGCAACAAAGATATATATGTGAATAAAATTTACATTTTAAAACACCTGTGACCATGAGGTTCCAGGTGTTTTACAGAGCTATTCTATATTTTTAGTAAAAATGTAAGCATAAAAAGCAAAGCAAACTTTTACCACTTAATGATAGAAGAGGTCTTTTTCCCCTTATCCTTGGATAAGTCTTACCTCCTGCTGGATGGACACTAGGCTCAGCATTACTTCTAGAACTATGTGCTGTTTTTCTGAACATGAGAGCCCTTTCCCCATAGTGACAAATGGAGTTTTGTCACAGCATTGCAGCTCCAGTCTGTGACTCCCTCTGAGTTATACGCCAAAACTCACAGAGATCTATCGTCATAAATACTCTTAATGCTGCATCCATGACAGTTCGATTAGTTCCTCCTTGGGTTTTGTTAAAAATAAAGAATTGAAAATCGCCTGACTTGCTGGAGGGCCCTCACAGCCCTTAAAGGATACACTCACTCACTCTTAACACCAACCTCTCAATTTCTCCCTGGGCAGCACCTCCTCCCAAGGGTTTTACAGGCCAGGCTGGTCCAGTCACTCCGGGCAGAGAAGGCATAGCATGGACACAGGAAGATGTACAGAGAACTCATGTTAGAAAAGTGCCTGGCACCACAGACACTCACTGAATGCCAGGATTGACCATGTCAGTGGCCGGTCCTCACGTCCCTTCACACAAATACCCATCACCTGGACAGCACTGCCCACTCGTAAAACTGGAACATTCTTTCCTTCAAAAATAAAATTGATTTGCTCTAAATAAAGCCCTTGAGTCTGGGACTTAAGGGTCTTCCAGCAACATGCCAGCTCTCTGCACAGCCACCTAAAGAGAGGTCCTCATGACAAACCCAGGCCCAGAGCCAGAATGTACAGACAGGTCACCCCGAGCAAAAGAGAAGTCACAGGAGAGAAAATGGATTTTTGACACACACAAAAAAACAACAAACTAGTCTCCACAGAAAAGTCTGAGAAAATAGTGTGCCATTTTAAGCAGATATTGCTACAAAATAAGCAACAGAAAACATAAAAGGGGCCTGGGAAATTAAAAATAAAATTGTTGAGATTAAAATTTCAAGAGAAGTGTTGGAAGATAATATTGAGAAAACTGCCAGAAAGTAGATTAAAATATAAAAGAGATCCAAAGTTTGCCAGAAAAAAAGGCACATGACACTAAGAATCAATGCCTGGACGGGTTCAACATTCAAACAACACAAGGGAAAGAAGAGAAACAAACAACAACAGAAAACAACCCATGGGAAGAAATTATCAAAGAAACACTGCATGAGAGTTTACAAAAGCAGAGAGCTTATTCATATTCTCCCAAGTTAGAAACATCCACAAGCCACACATCTTGACTGAGAGGAAAAATCCCTACACCATGTGCACCTTTGTGAATTTTTAGAACACAAGAATAAAGACAAGAAGCTAAAAGTGTTCAGAGAGGAGGACTCAGTTACAACAAAGGAACAAAAATCAGCCTTTACAGCAAAAACACTGAATTAAAACAAGGGGAAAATATCTTCAAAATCCTTAGGCAGAATTATTTTGATCTTATAATTCCATACCCAGCCAAACTATCAAACATATGAAGGTAGAATTTCAGAGGGACACAATGAGAAACTTTATCTTCCACCCTTATTTCCTTAGAAAATAATTTGAAGAAGCAGATCAACAAAATAAGGGTGAAAATCAAGACAGAAAGGACAAGAAATTTAAGACACAATAGGTCTAATCAGGAGGAAGATAAAAGCTTTAAAAGGGGTGGGCCTGCCAGTCAGGCCTAGAGAGCAATTAGTTCTCAAAATCAGACCAAAAGTTCCCAGAAGAAAAACTCCTAAGATCAGACAGCCAATTAACAAGGAAAAAGGAGACATTAAATCTGAGAAATGGGTAGTATCCCTTGAGCCTTAGACAGACATTCACAGGAATAAAGAACGAAATGCAAGCAATGGCAAGTGTGGTGGCTCATACCTGTCCTTCCAGCTACTTGGGAGGCTGAAGCAAGAGGATCACGTGAACCCAGGAGGACGAGGCTGCAGTGATCTATAATGGCACCACTGCACTCCATCCTGGGCAACTAAGTAAGACCCTACCATAGGAGAAGAAGAAGGAGAAGGAGAAGGAAGGAGAGAGAGAGAGAGAGAGAGAGAGAGAGAGAGAGAGAGGAAAAAGCTATTTGAAACTATAGGAAGAACAAGAAAGAGTCAATGTGCACCAGCCCTGCTGTGAATAACATTAGCATAATGTAAATATATAGATTTATTTCCAATTTTCAGCTTATAGGAAAAGCACTAGAATTAACTATGATTACTAAACAGACTTTAAATAGTATCAACGTTGACAAATGCTGGTGGTAGAAGCAGAATGAGAAATTAGGTAAATGTACAGGTGCTAACACCTCTCTATTATAAATTGGGTTGTCAAGTGATACTGCCTAGAGTTGACAGGATAAGAAATAAAGGTGGAATTCATTATTAAAGTTAATGAGTTAGCAAAGGAAGGAACTCAAAGCAATAGTTTAATTATATTGAGAGAAGGGGAAGATGTGGTAAATACTAAAGTCTAGAGTAGATTAATTGGGAGACAAGGAAGTCAACCCCACAAAACCCTGCACATGAGAAGCAGTTAAAGAGAGTCACACAGTGAAGCCACCCTGTACAGAGATAGAATAGTGGCCACACATCTTCATGCATCAAACTCCTGGAAGGTGAAACTCAGGAGTGAGCCCTCAAGTCAGCGGTGGAGTCTGGTGGTGATTGTGTGTCAATGTAGATTCATCAGTTGCAACAAATGTACCGCTGGGGTGGGGGGAGCTGGTGATGAGGTCCTGTGGAGAAGACAGTGAGTACATGGAAACTCTGCGCCTTCTGTGCAATTTTTCTATGATCCTCAAACTGCTCTAAAAAATCAAATCTCTTTTTCAAAAGGTAAGATACAAGTGAAGCCCTTGAGCACCCATACTTCCTTCTCCACTGTTTGATTTTTTTGACTATGTGCAAATGCTGTTTTCATTTAAAATGTCTGTAAGCATACATGTCAATATTAAATTGTTTTAAATTTTTTATGTACAGCAAACCTGCAAAGCAATAATAGGGAAACAAGAGTTAGTCCTCCACCTAGAGAAAGGTCTTGACGGTGGCTTCAGAGTTTACACAGAAAGGCTGAGGGCAGTGGCTCACGCCTGTAGTCCCAGCACTCTGGGAGGCTGAGGCGAGAGGATTCCTTGAGCCCAGGAGTTTGAGTTCAGCCTGGGAAACATAGCGAGGCACCATAGCGAGGCACCAAGACCTCATCTCTTTAAGAAGGAAGGGGGGCAGGGGAGAGTAAAGAAAAGAAAAGAAAAAAAAAAATCACTGAGTTAAAATACAAAGATACTGCCTAAGCAACATAGCATGATCTCATCTCTACCAAAACTAAAAAATTAACTCGTGAGGTGGCTCACACCATAGTCCCAGCTACCTGGGAGGCTGAAGTGGAAAGATCACCTGAGCCCAGGAGGTATAGGCTGCAGTGAGCCGGAATCCACCACTGAACTCCACCTGGGTGACAGAGTGAGGCTCCCCAACTCAAAAATAATAAAGTACTTTTAAAAAAACAAAGTCAATACATAAAGCACAGATGCAGTGTTACTGAGTCGTTATTAGAATACAAAACTAAAAACATTTTTTAGAAGGAAAATGAAAAATATTGCTTACAATACAGGGGACCCCATTACAGCATCATCCTCATCACCCCTCTATCCCCCAAAAAACCTCCTAACAGGGAGAGTGAAGGACAGTGGTCCTGGCCAACCAGTTCCCCAAGCCATGGAGACTTGCCCTCGCATCCTTGGACAGTCACAGCTCTGGGGCTGTGGACTTCTCGGTGACATGTCAGAGCACAAGCGACCTTGTCATAGGGAACAACAAGACTTACCTGTGTGGTATCCAGCACCTACATGGTACTCATCCCGTAAGCGGATGGCGTTCACAGTGAAGTTGGAAATAACTCATCACAGGTAAGCAAACTCCAGACCATTTTGCTGAGCAACTAAACCCAAAGAAATATCAAAGAGAAACTGATGTCTAGAACTGTGGAGTTCTTGAGCCCATTCAGGCCGACTTGTCCAAGACCACTGCTCTAATGTGACCCAGGAGGTTAGTATGGACCTCGAAGTTAGCATCAGCAGACAGCAACCTCTCCTTGGGAAACACTGATTTCCAGAACCATTGGGCAGGGAAGCGGAGTAACTTTTAGCACGTGGAAGATACCCAGAGGGTGTTATCAAGACAGACTGGCACCAGAGGGGGAGGCACTACCATGTGCAGCAGTGCGGGTGACAAAAGGATGCACCCTGCAATCAGATTCTGTCGAGGAGGCATCTGGGGTAGAAAAAGACCACAACAGATGTGTGTAAACCAACAGCTCTGCCCATGAGATCAGTGCAGAAAAGCGAGCGGCCCTCATCTGCTTCTCCCCTCCCTGAGAATAGATGACAAAGTTATTCTGGGGACATACACAGCATCTGTGGAGACTTTCTTTTTTCTATAGATAAGGTCTTATTCTGTTGCCCAGGCTAGAGTACAGTGGCATGATCACAGCTCACCATGGCCTCAACCTCCTAGGCTCAGGCTATCTTTCCACCTCAGCCTCCCACATAGCTGAGACACACCTGTCCATATTTTTATTTCTTTAGAGACAGGGTCTCACTATGTTGCCCAGGCTAGTCTTGAGCTCCTGGGCTCAAGCAATCTTCCTGCCTTGGCCTCTCAAAGCACTGGGATAACAGGCATGAGCCACCACACCCAGCCCTAAGTCATTGTGAAGGCAAAGTCATTGAGATTATAAAAAAACAAACAAACTTGAGGCGGGGCACGGTGGTTCATGCCTGTAATTCCAGCATTTGGGAGGCAGAGATGGAGATGTGCTTGAGCCCAGGAGTTCAAAACCAGCCTGGACAACATAGCAAGACCTCTCTCATCTCTACAAAAATTTAAAAAATTAGCTGGTTGAGGTGACACTTGCTTGTAGTCCCAGTTACTTGAGAGGGTGAAGTGGAAGGATTGCCTGAGCCCAGGAAGCCGAGGCTGCGGTGAGCGATGATCATGTCACTGTACTCCAGTCTAGGTGACAGAGTGAGAACTAAAAAAAAAAAAAAAACTTGAGAGAATCATGCAAGCACATACATTTGAGACGTTTCTAAGAAAACCTGCATGGTAATACTTCAGATGTGTCAGATGTCAAATTGTTTGGCTATTTCTAATTTTTAAAAAATACTCAAGAATCAATAAAAATAAAATAACCTGTCTCTCATAGAGATTGCTGGGTTTAGACAAAGAACAAATAGAAAGTGATTAAAAATTGCTTCCATAAACATGGGATATGCAATATTACCTTACAAATACAGCTCATAAATATAGCTCCTCCTGTCTTACGAAGGATTTTCACTACATGTATGTAAATGACACAAAGAGGAGACATGCTCAGCAACAGATTTTGGCTGGGAGCACGACCAACAAGGAGAGTGGACCGGAGAATCAGCCCTGGATTCACCATCAACCTGGCCAGGAACCTGAGGTCGGGCACTCTTTTTTTTAGACCTCAGTAACCCATTTCATTTTTATCTTGATGACAACTATGCATGGTAGGTGGTGGAATTATCACCATCCCCATTTCACAGACAAAACAACTGAGGCTCAAAGATGTTAAGTGGCTCAGCTGGGTCTGCAGAGTGAGAAAGAGGCAGCACCAGGACCCCTGCCCCATACACTCCACCCTGTGCCAGGCAATCACTAAGGAGGCGGAAGTAAGAAAGGTGAAAGCACGGAGCTCCTGGTGCATACGCTCTGATTACTTTCCAAAATACACAAGGAGATGGACTAGGTCTCTGACTACACGGTGACTCTGACGCAGAGCACCAGGGAATTGGATACAGCTTCTGAACAACTTCAGTGCCATCTACATTCTGCTAAAAACATGAATCTAAAATGGGAAATCAAAGACGCACAATTTTTAAATCAAGACATCTGGTCTCCGATGCAGTACTGTGCGACTCCAAGCCCACCCGGCCCGCGGACCACTCTGTCTGGGGACTCAGCACCACTTCTCACCTGCTGCAGACGGCACGTGATGCCGGTGGAGCATCCCAATGGGTCCAGAGACAAGCCCCAAGCCAGGCAAGGGCATCGCTCTCAGGAATTGCCAGAACACCCCACAGCCAGGCAGACATGAGAGTAAGTCAGCTTGCAGAGCAACAGACTTAAAACACGGTGGGAAACAAACCAGGTCTCACGTGACTGCACCACTGCCAATACACAATGGAAACCATTTGCTAAGGAAGTCTCATGGGGGAACTTCTAGTGTGTTTTCATAAATCTCGTTAATCATTACATGAGGACAGGTTTACTGGGTGGTAATTTCTTTTTCTTTTATATATTTTATTTTAAAGATGTGGAGTATAATTCAGGATTAGGTATACAAGGGGACATCGTACAGGTAAAGTTTGGGTCTCCCTTTGGTTTGAGATCAGGTGCCCTTATTGATATTGTGTTTACCGTGCCCCACCCCCGGCAATTTCTTAAATATGCTGTTAAAGGCTGAATAAGTAATTGCTTTAAAAAGGACCCAAAAGTGAAGAAACGACCAGAGTTGGGGAAAGGGAAGAATTTTTAGGAGTGAGTTCAGAGAAGAAAGGGGCTCTCAGCTGGGGAAGGGACAAGCACAGTAAAGAAAAATAACACAAGATATGGGTTGATGGAAAATATTCCAGGTGGAAGATGTGGCATGTGCAAAGGCCCCGTGGCAGGAAATAGTAGGACACAAACAGGGGACGACACGAGAGCAGTTCTTTGGGGCAAATGCTCCAGAAAGACTCAAATGGGCACCCGAGGAAAGAGGACATTTTGCAGGAAGCCTTGAGAGCCAGGAAGGAGAAATCTGGATTTGACAAAAGGCACCAGAAACAGCGTGCAGAGAAGTGACATGATAAAAATGGCTTTAGGAAGATTATCCCAGCAGCTGTGTGTAGGATGGTTTCAAGCCGAGAGAGACTGGAGGCGGGGAGATCTGCTAAAGGAATGTTCTCCTAATTCAAGCGCCCTGTGAGGAGGGTGTGTCACAGAGCCTGGCAGAGGGGAGAGAGGACTGCTGGGGAACAGGGGATTCCGCCCCATCCTCAGTCTCCCCATCTGTAAATGACAGGCCTGACCAGATAATCTTTCAGCTTGAGCACTTCTCGAGCCGACAGCCCTCTGTTCCAAGATCCTGGGTGCATCTTCGGGTACTCTGAATGCAAAATCAGGGAGAAGAAAGAAAAGCAAATCCCAACTTTCACACCTTTGAGGCCCGGCTTGGCAAATGAACGTGTATGCATTTTTCATTGTGTCTTAAAATCTTCCCAAATACGTAGGATGGCATCTATGCTCATTAAAAGCAGATGAGGACATCCCAAGCAGCAGGCCGAGAGTTTCCAGCCTGACCAGGCCCTTGAAAGCTGCTCCGTGATCATATCACCCTCCCCCATCAGGCCAACACCGGGTCCCCACGTATAGGACCACATCCAGCATCTCCTGAACAGTTCGAGTCCTTCACCTTCTCCTACTTCCCGCACCACCCATCTCTTCTCTGCAGACACCAGCTCACCCCTAATCCACTCATTCTCAACCACTACCACCGTGCCAGCCCAACCACACCACCAGTGGCATCTATGGCTGCTCAGATGACACCTCAGCCAAGAGTACCACCTGAAGACCCCCTGCAGTCTGGCTCCCTGCAAGGACAGTGGTTTACTATAACAAGGAACCTTCACAGTGCTGGTGTCACCTCCAGCCATGTGAGCATCCGTGCATCGACTCACTGGGTCCCCACTGCCCATGGGCACTCTCATTGTGACCTCGCAGTCTCACCTGCCTCCTCACTGGGGTGTAGCCTGTGTGGTTCACCCTGGGGTACCCTCCCCATCACAGAGCAGCTGATTGACACAGTCAAACTATAGCATCCCAACCAGCTCTCATGGGCTCTGCTCTTACAGAACCAGCTCTGAGATGGCCCCAAAGACAGAGCCCACAACCCAGTCAGAATCTTACAGGATGTCTGTGCCCATGCCAGCTGTCCCAGCCCCTGGCCAGCTCCCAATCCTCAGATCCCCCAAGAGTTAGCATGGCATGGCCTATGCTCCTGTCCTCCCTCTCCCAGGTCTGGAGGTTGCTAACCTTTCACTTGCCCCTAAGTCCTACTCTTGCTTCAGACCTCACTGCAAATGCTGCTTCTCCTCGTGCTCCAGGCTGCTCCCACAGTCAGAGCTGAACGAGCACCAAAATTGCAAAAGTTTGTTTCAGCCATTTAATTGCTTGTATGCTTAATATTTATCTCCCTCCACTCTTAGTCCAGCAGACAATGTCCTCTGAATGTATAAAGTGCACCCAAGGCCAAGCGCAGGGGTGGGCACATGGGGAGGTTATCAATACATCCAAAGGAACAAATGACTCATCAGTGATAAACACTAGATTAACGTTCTCTTTTGTATCCACCAGACACGTATCAAAACTGTCTTCTAAAGGACCATATTGTTGGTAAGCTTCTAGAAAATCAGCCAAAGCTATCCAGATTATCACAAACTGCTAAGATGATGTACCAGACGGAATAAAGAGTCTGTCCTGGCTACAATGGCACCACTTCTCCATCCCTGTTCTGCAGCTCAGATATCTAATTAGCAACTACTCATTTCTGAGGGAAGAAAGAGTACTGGCACTGCACCCACTGTTTCTACCCAGAGATCACTGCATCTCTGCATGAAAGACATGAGCACGCAGAGGGAGACAGGTGGGACATGCCAAGTCCATGCTTGAAGTTTCTCTCGTTCTGGGTTCTCGCCTGCATGGGTCCCTGCTTTGGCAGGGGGAGATCTGTCCTTTCACTTAAGGCACAATGAAATCTACCCATACCCACATTTAAGGGAACTATGTCAGTAAAATCAAGAAGTATTTCATGGATGGAGTCAGCAACTCAACAGGATGGCAATTGTGGGCAAATTCTCTCCAGAACCCACAAAATGAGCCCCAAGAAGCCCATGAGCAGAGGCTTTAGGGAGGGTTCTGATGTCCTGGCAGGACAGGCTACATCCTCTGACACCTCTCATGCCCACCATGTACTCCCAACTTGAATATGGATGCTCCACCCTCACCCAGACTTGCCCAGGCAGTGGGAGCATCCCATCCTCAGAAAGAGGGTTCAGGGCAGTGTGCAAGAACAAGGCACAGTTTTTAACTAAGGCATGGAAGTACACCTGATGCTTTCTGGGATCTGTGTATCACGGGGCCATGAATGCCTGTCCCGCCACCATCACAGGCCACCTGGATGGGGCACCATCCTTCACCAGCTGTAAAACACACCCTGAGGTCTCTATGCAGACTTTGTAAATACCTTGAGAAAAATAATAATGATTTATCCATTGCATTATCTTGGATCCTCTTAGAGGATACGCCAGTGTGTTTAAGAACGAGATGAAGTCCCATCTGGCAAGCTGGTACATTTTTATACCTACAATATTTGAGCAGATGAACAGAAAGAACTCAGGGAGCTTCTAGGGTCATCCGTGACTCTCCCGCAGCTGCCTCTCCTCACTGCACTCTCCATCTGTGACTCTTAGCGTCCCTGGCATCCGGCCTTTCTCTCAGTCCCTGGCTGAGAGCTTCCTGTTCCTCTGGGTCTGTCCTCAATTTCTGGAGACCTTCAGTGGGACCTCCCATCTCCCAGTAATACTTTCTAATCTTCCTTCCTAGAAGTGAGGTTTACCAAGCCTAATTATGATCTAAACAGCCTTCATCCTTCCTAGTGACTGGGTGGTCCTGTTTCCCTGCAGACAAAGCTTAGGTGTAAACAAATCACGGCCACATCTGTCAGAAACACACAAGAAAAGTGAGGCTTCCTCACATCCCTGGTGCTGATTCTCCTCTGAAGACAAGTGATGCAGAGCCGCAGTTCTCCCAAGGTCAACACCGCATTCTCCCCTCTGCCAAAGGGGCAGGTTCGTGGCCACATGCAGGCCTGAATTGTTAGGTATGTGTCCCACCTGCAAGGTCTTCCTAACTTTTCAAGGCCTGTGTGTTCATCCTTGCAAAAGAGAAATGGTCATTCTTGACCTAAACATGCTGAGTTAAAAGATGTTCTCCACTGTGATCTGACTGTGCTCCTGAAGAGGACATCTAGGAGGAAGCAGTGAGCACAGTGACCACAGCTTTTGACATATTTCAGAAAACTACAGCTGGGAAGCAGGGGAAGCAGGAGCCTGCTTAAGTGGACAAAAGAGTGAAGCATCTGAAAGGAGGACAGCCTGAGGAGCCCGGTAGGCCCCTTCTCAAAGAGTGGAGGCTCCAGCCTGACCATGCAGAGTCCCCAGCACCATGATGTCAGCCATGGGACTCCCTCATTTGCCTCATGTACACGTCCAGGCACGAGCATTCCCTGCAGGCAGGCACAGCCTAAGTATCAGGACTGCCTTGGCCTGCTGTGTCCTGGCCACCATCGGCATCTGCCCACTCACCACTTCCAAAATGACATGTGCTCTCCTCCTGGGCAGCCCCATGCTCAGCACTGACAGCACACTGCCCAGCCCTGCCTTCCTGGACCCACCGTTGCAGGCCCGCGGATGACGACCAGCCCTGCTCTGAGCTTAGGCTGCTCCTTCTCTCTGCTCCAAGGCAGTGCATGATGGTCGTATTAGTGCCTCTTGCCCGACTATGGGCCTCCAGAGCTCGATGACTGGGCCACACACCATCCTCTCACCCACCAGTGACCCGTCACACTCAGGCCTGGAGGGCATGCGGGAGGCCGTGTGGAACGACCCACGCTGTGGCCACAGCTCTGTCGATGGCAGCGGGCGGTCTGGGAGTCATCTATCTCACCTCCCCCTGGGCCTATGACAGAGTAACCAGAGGACAATTCTGAGCTCACAGTGTCCTTGCGGAGTGAGATGTGATGCATCAAAGACTCCAGCACAGGGAGGAAAGAACAGGCCCCACCTCCAAGTAGCAGGGGAAATGGGACCCCCCAAGCCATGCCTCAGAGGCCTTGAAAGTGGCTTTCTTAAAAGCTAACAGTCAATGACAGCTTCTAAGATGAAAAATATAACAAACCCAAAAGTAATCAGATAAAGGAATGTTTAAATTTCACTTAAATTTACTATATCAGCCCGGGCAACTTGGCGAGAACTCATCTCTACAAGAAATCAAAAATTAGTCAGGCCGAGTAGCATGCGCCTGCAGTTCTGGCTACTTGGAAGACTGAGGCAGAGGGATCACCAGGCAGAAGGATTGGCCCAGCGGGTCAATGCTGGGGTGGCCATGAGCGTGCCACTCCATGCCAGCCTGGGCAACAGAATGAGACTCCAACTCAAAAAAAAAAAACCACACACAATTTACTGTAAGGACCAGGAAAGGAAGAGGAGCCACAAGCAGAGGTTTACCTTTATGACCTCATGATTCACCTCTTGCAACATCTTCGAAGGGGAAAACAGTAAGGACTGAAGGAGGTGGCCAGGAGACCTGCCTTAGAGAGAGAGGAGCACCTCTCCAGCGATTATCAGAAACACTGTGGTGGCAAAGCATAGAGAAAAGGAAGGTTGTCAGCGAGAAGGACTGTGTGGTCAACATGGCTCATGACACCTGTTGGCTGATGGAAGAGCTTCCAACCCCCAGCATCTGGCCAACTCACCTTCTCAAACGAAAGGAGCTTGGGCCCAGGGACATACACTTAGGAATAGATCTATTTCTGGACTGGACATTTTTCAGCAACTAAATTTAGCCAGCTCAAATTCTTTTTTAAAAAATGCTATCCCATTAAGCCTTTTGAAATGCGAAATCTACATTTCATTATCAAGACAGAACACGGTGTTCTCTGATCAGCCCGAAAGACAGGAGAAGGTGGCCTGTCAGGTGCACACCTGGAGGATGGCCGTGAGGTGGGTATGTATGGAGAAGGCTGAGGCCCAGACACCCAGACACGGGTACCACATGCCCTGACAGGCAGGTATCAAAATGTGCAGCTGCTAGTTATTAGTGAAATAATAACCCGTTTGTAGTTTTAAAAAGTCAAGGTCTAATTTACCATTCACTCATAATTTGGACCATTTTCAAATGCTTATTGACCAAAATATTGACTCCTTTATTTATTTTGTTGATAGTCTTTGTCCATTTTTATATATTCAGGAAACATCTTTCTCTATTAAGGGTAGCAACCCATTTCTAAGGATAAAAAGAAAAGTGCTTCCAAGCTCACTGTGCACTTTAGATTTGCTTGTGTTTTGCCAGGTCTGTTGACCTTTTCCTTTGCTGTTTTTCAGTTTGATTTCTGTGTAACCTCCATGCCGCACAGTCCCTTCCTGTGCCACCATTAGCTCCTGCCTGCCTTTCCTTTCCCTGGCACTAGTGAGGGTGCAGTCAAATGAGCGCCCACAGCCAGTACGGTGGGGACATGTCTCAGCAGCTGCTGGGCAACAGGTTCCAGACTCTTAGGAATGTTCACACTCAAAGGTCATCCAGGTCAAATCCCCGAAGCCTGCAATCATGACCTTATTTGGAGAAGGGTCTTTGCAGCTGCAAAAAATTAAGGCTCTTCAGATGAACAGGTAACCCTGGGTTACCTGAGTGAGTCCAAATGTCTTCACAGTGGAAGAGACCTGAGATGGACAGAAGAGGAGGAGAGGGGCCTGCACAAAGGCAGGTGGGAGGGCTAGAGTGGCCACAGCCAAGGGACACCCAGAGTCCCAGTAGCTCGAAGAGGCAGGAGAGAAGGGAAGAATCCTCTCTGGAGCTTCTGGAGGAAGCACAGCTCTGAGATGCCTTCCAGCCTCCAGAACTAAGAGAGAAAGGATTTTTGTCTTTTTAAGCCGCCCACCTGGTGGCTTTTTTTTACAGCAGCTCTAATAAAGTAAATACACCCATGAATCAATAATTCTGTCTCTAGGAATTTGTTGGAGAAAAATAATCTAGATTTTCAGAAAATGTCCCCGATTAAGAAGTATTAATCACAGATTAACAGCCAAACATTTTTGTCAGTGACTTAAATGTGGAACAATGGGGGAATGGTTGAGTCATATTGTGTATGAGAATGTTATGCATCAATTAAAAGCAAATTATCAAAGCATGTATTAAATATATGGGTAAATTCTTAGAAAATAATATAAAGTGAAAAAAAGGATAGTTCCAATTTTGGTTTAAAAAATAATTAGAATAAGGTTGGGAAAAAAGTACACACACACAAAGACTATAATTATTTATAAGTCATGGATTTCCTGGGGACTTCTGACACACTAAGTAATTTCTAAATATTTAGCAGATAGCATGACCAGAAAAAAAAGAGAATGCATGGAAGTTGCCCAACTGGCCTCCAATTTAAGCACCAGGTATAGTAGAAAACGAAATATACAGTAGGAGAAAATAGTCTCAAAAGATGCAACAAATATAACAAAAGTTAAAAAGAAGAAAAGATCTAGTAGCCAAGAAAGGACATCACCATGTTGTACAATAAAGTACTGACCTCCAAGTTTTCGGCTCTCACTCACTGGGAGAACACTGGGTACCTTTCAAAGAACATCTTACTAAATACAGGACACCCTTCAAAGAACATCCTACTAAATACGGAATACCCTTCAAGAACATCCTACTAAACACAGGATACCCTTCAAAGACATCATACTAAACATAGGATACCCTTCAAAGACATCATACTAAACACAGGATACCCTTCAAAGA
>CAUYQG010290136.1:0-69078 GCA_963574415.1 Tarsius wallacei
GAGACCTTGTCTCTACAATAAATCAAAAAGTAGCCGGGCGTGGTAGCGCACATCTGTGGTTCCAGTTGCTGGAAGGCTGAGTCGGAAGGATTGCCAGAGCCCAGCAGGTCGAGGCTGCAGTGGCCGGGAGCGGCCACTGCACTCCAGTCTGGGTGACAGAGTGAGACTCCAACTCAAAAAAAAGCAAAAAAACAAAAAAAACCCTGGAAAATAAACACTCAAACAAACACATTTAAAGAGATGCACTTGTAGCATTATACAAGATATTTTCCTGGAAGAGATTTGCTATACACATGTACACACACATATGTAATAGATATCTGTCAAAGGACTCCAGAATGTATTAAAAGAACACTTAAACATCAGTAAGGAAAGAACAGACAACCCAAGACAAAAATGGGTGCAAAAAAAAAAAAAATTAAACAAGCATTGCTACCATATTCAAATAGTCAGTACGCATTAAAACCATGAATTAAATATTAACTATTTATATTAAATTGTATCAATGTATTCAATGAATATTGTTTTGTTTTAGTTTTAAGAACAAACTCAAATCACAAGATGCCTCTACAAGTCTATCATAATGGCTAAAACAATAAAAACTGAAAATACCAAAGTTGGCAAGTTTGTGGAGCAACGAGGTCTCTCATACCCTGCTTTGGGGATGTAAACTACTATGGAAGATTGTTTGATAACATCCACTGCAACTGAATATAACTCAAAAAGTCCAGCTCCTGCCTAGCAGAAATGCATACATAAATTTACCAAAATAAATAAACAAGATTATTTTTTTAAGTATTATTCATCATAGCCCAAATAATGGAAAACAGTAGGATGTATAAATAATTTGTGGTATATTCACATTGTGATGCAATAATGTAAAGTGATTTTAAAAAGTACAAATGGCTGCTAAATGTAACAAGATGAATGAATCTCACAAGCATAGTATTGACCAAAGGATCCTCCTGCCTCCACCTCCCAAGTAGCTGGGGCTAGTGGTGTGTGCCACTAAGCCCGGCCAATTTTTTTTTTTTTTTGTAGTGACAAGATCTTGCTCAGTTACCCAGATTAGTCTCAAATTATTGGACTCAGGCAATCCTCTCACCTTGGCCTTCCAAAGTGCTGAGATTACAGGTCTGAGCCACTGTGCCTGGCCTCCTATAATCTTAGTCTTGATCTGGGTGTTTCACAATTATATTATTTTTGTAAAAATTTGACGAATTGTACACTATGGTTTGTGAATTTTCTTCTGTTGCAATTTAATGAAAATGTTTAGAAAAAATTCAACATCCACATATAATAAAATCTTTTAGTAAATCTAGAATGTAACATATTGCCTTAAAATATAAAAAAGAATAATTATCAAACCATCATCCATTATCATATAAATATTTAAACACTAGAAGTGATCCCATTAATGTAAGGAAGAATACAAGATGGCTCACTATCAGCTCTATTGCTAAAAATTGTTCTGGAAATATTAGTCAATACCGCAAGGTAAGAGAAAGAAGAGGAGTTTTTATGTTTATAAATTAGGAAGGGATCAGTAAATTTTCATTGTTTGGAAACAATATGATTATATAGCTGGAAGTCCAAGTAAAACATCTGGAAGATTAATTTAAAGAGAGAATTCTATTTAAATGGCTACAAAAGTAACATTAAAAAATCAATGTGTCTACAAATTATAATTAAGATTATGTAAAAATGGAAAGATCACAACACAAAAATAAACACCAATGAACAAAGTTAATAAGAAACACGAAAGAAACTAAAACTTTACTGAGGATTAAACAGAAGGAGAAAACTGAATAATAAAACTCAAAACTGCAAAGTGTAAATTGATCTGTGATATCCATGTATCTCACAAATGCTAACACAATTTTGGAGGAAGTAGAAATTTGATAACATAATTTATCATATATAGCTTTACAAGTCAAGATGTAGGAAGAGTCAGGAAAATTCTGAAGAAGAATAGTAATGAAGGACTCAACACTCACTACTTTAGTAAGAGACTGACTAGAGTTCAGAAGCAAATATTTAGGCTAGTGGATTATCTAGTAAATAGTTTTGAGACAACCAGCTAGATTTTCTTTTGTTGGGTGATTACGTGGGGGTGGATTGTTTGGAGGAGAGCCAAACAATCTAGTTTACTTTTTTATGCCAAAATAAATTGCCAATGGATATAAGATTTAAGTATACAAAAATAAGTCATAAAACGGATGGAAAACATGGATGGATCTTTTTACAATCTTGGCACTAACTATACGCCAGGTAGCATTGTAAGTACATATAATAACGAATTTAATCTTCACACAACACTAGGAAGTAGATATTATTATGATTCATATTTTACAGATGAGAAACAGAGGCATAGATGGGTTAAGTCTGTTGCCCAAGGCTGTGGAGTCAGTAAGCAGAAGAGAGATGACTGGAATCTGGAACCTTAGCACCTGGCTCCAGAGTTTATGTTCTGAACTACTACACTGCACTGCTTCTGTGATAACCAAATACTATGTCGAATTCTCCTGTAACCCTACATACATGCAGATGAGGTTTAGACTTCTGAATTTAAAAATACTGTAAGTGATGTTAAACAGCAAACTGAGAAGATATCTGCAACATATGCTACTCCAGGGTACTGAATTTTTAAATATATGTAGAACTCATACAAATCACAAATAGACAACAAAAGGTAAAAACCAAAGAAAAATAAAAACATGAACAAGCAGTTTATTGAAAGAAATGCCAATAAGTTTATGCTGTGTCATTCATCTTTTAAAAATCCCAAGTTAAAACAATGATGAGATATAATTTTTATCTACCACACTGTCAAATATTGAAAAGTTTAATAATACTCAATGTTTTGACCAGGTTGAGATAAAACAGACATATCCTATTTTTGGAAGCATAAACTGATAGAAATTTTAAATGATAATTTAGCAACACTCATCAAAAAAACTTCATGCTTCACTCTGGCTATCTATTCCACACACTCACAAGAGGCAGAGTGTATACATGCCCAGGAGTGCTCACTGAACCAGCGTTTATAACATTGCTACCCAGTCTAAACTAGCTCCATCTCTAAGAGCACTGGAAGTTCAGCTGATATTTTCTTCTTACAGAAAGAGTTTCTTGATGCAGAAAGCAATACACTGAGTAGTATTATGGTGCCAACTCCTTATCCCAATGCAACATAACATCTTAAGTAGCACTAGCTAAAAATTGGAAATAACCCAAAAGTCTATCAATGGGGAATTTGCTAAATAAATTATAATAGATCCAAAAATAAAATCCTATGTATTTTTTTATCATAAAATCTACATACATTACTATATACCATGATGAAATGATGGAGTTGTTATTGGGAGGAGAGGTGCTGCTCCTGGCATGAGATGATCGATGACATGTTCTCATGTTCACGTTTTGAATGAATCCAGACACACAGAAAAGTGGGATATACAAGTAACTTTAAAAACCAAAGAAGAATACACTCTCAAGAGAAGAGAGTGGGCAGAAACAGCCTACAGAAAGCTGCTTCTGCACCCAACTATTGTTGAGCTGTAATTTTTATTCCTGGGGCACTGAGGAGTGGGTTTGGGGTGGACTTTTCCTAGAAATGGGTGGGTTTAGGACTGAGTCTGTTACTCCTCCCTTGTGTCAGGTGGGGGAGTTTCAGGTCTTATAGGGTCATACCTGGACTGTTTTGGCATCCTGGTGGGTGGAGAGTTAGTAAAACCACAATGCTAATGTTATTATAATGAGCACTTAATGAAGGTAAAAGGTAGGTCATGGTTATCTTAGGTCAACATCGGCTATTAATGCACATGCTCCAGGGGGTTCTCTAACCTGGTTCCTGCCTTAGTGGTTGGCTCTCTACTCTAAGCATCTTGGATAAAAGGACTACAATGCTGCAAGTGTATCTAATAACAGTCTAACAGGTAGGTGTGAAGTTCCCTATAGCTTGGCTGCTTGCTTGCATGTGTGCTTCTGCAGGCACCAATGAGCTTGGAACTCTCCTACAGTCCTGAAGTTTTCCTAGCGTAACCTGCCTACTCTAGCAGAAAGAGCAGTATGGATGTAGTAATAAGTGCAAGATGAAAATGTACAAGTCTGTCTATGCATTAAGTTCCTGGAAGCATACAAAAGACACTGTTGATTATGCTTCCTTCGGGATATGGGATGGGGATCATGGTGAGACAGAGCATGGGGCTCTTTATTTTGTATCTTTCTATACTGTTTACATTTTTCTACAACTAGCATAAAGTACATTTATAATTTTTTAAAATACTAATTAAAATTTAAAATTGTGTTTAAAAGTCAAGAGTACCTATCAGATGAGACTCACTGCAAGTCAAATTTCCACAAATTGGCTTTGGGCTAAAATTTCTTTTAGACTCACTGAGGCAATGTTTACATGGGATGAATTCTCATGAAGTCATTTGTGCAAAGATATAAGAAAACATCAGTTTATTTTTCCAAATTCAGAGATCTGTTTTTCTCATTGAAACAAAGTTTATTATGGCCAATGCACCCATCTCCCAAACCAAAGTTTTAGTCCATCTCTAAGATAGGTTTCAAAGCTAGGAAGTGGAGAAGTCAGGATGCCATCCCTGCAGTGTGACAATCATCTAATTCTAATCATAATTGTTACAAAGAAGTATAGGACCAAGCCATTCCGTGCTAAGAAGGGCCTGAAGATGGTAGACTATAACACAGATTTGACAAAATCCGGGGGTCCTACATGCTTCATGGAAACCGCAATTTATAATGCCAAAAAGCATGAAATGTTAGGCCTTTCAGGGTTATATGGAACACACTCATAATCCTTAACATTTACACAGTACCACACAGTTTGCAAAGCCCTTCTATATCTGCTGTCTCATGAACCCTCACCACAGATCTTTGGAGTAGGTAAATTTCATGGATCTAATTTTGTAGATGCAAACACTGGGCACAGGAGGCTTATGCTTATTCCCCAAAGTAACTAAGGAGTGAAGCAGCAAAGCCAGAATGTGCCAGCAGCCCAAGTTCTTACCACCGCCTCACACTGCCTTCCAAGGCAGAATGACCCACACTACCCGCCTGTCGGGAGAACCTGGCGAGCTTGCTCTTGTTCTGTTTATTTGCATGCTGATGCCATTGAGCTGAATGAGTTTAAAAGCAGATCATGGCTGCTGTCACTGTTTTAAACATTGCTTACTTGGAGCAGGCAAGGAACACAGACAGCAGCTTGAGTTTTTCTTAGTCATCTTGAACAGTATCAAGCAGGACAAATAGAGGAAAAGCAATTCTTGTTTATCCAAAGGAAGGAAGCTATTGCATATGCCATGTCTCCTACCGGCATGTCTGCAGTCCCTAGCTTTGCTTTACATTAAGCTTTTCTCTTTGAAGTTCAAAGTGACGATAATAAAATTATCGTCCTTGACAGTCTTTGTAATGTTGTTACCAACTTTCACCATGTCACTGCAGCCTGTCATGTCAGACATGTTTCCCTTCCCAAAGCTGTCCGTTAAACTACACGTCTTATATTCCATGCATATATCTACTTTCTTGGACACAACCCTTATATAGAGGAATTGTAATTATGTGATAATCCTTTCCACTGAGCACCTATTATATGCCAGATGCTGAGAGGGGCACTTTATACATTGTGCATTATCTCAACCTTATAGCAAACTCCACAAGGTATAACTCCTTATTCCCACTGTGCAGAGGAAACTGAAGATGAGAGTGGCTGAGTCTGGTTCTTCCAGTCATGAGGCAGAGCTGGGGTTCAAACATATATCTGTGTAGCTTCACAGCCCAGATTTTCTCTCCAGTACAAAGCACACCAGAAGTAATTCTTATTGTGTTAGTTACTGAAAGAAGGCATTAGTGGAAATGTTCATTTTAAAGTTATGTATTTTAATAGTCAGCATCACACACTCTTTTCCTCGGTGCTTACACAGTAGGTTGGTGGTCTGAGGTGATGAAATTCAACCCTAATACCAATGCAATGCTCTCGTACTCATACCCCTTACCACACTCGGGAGAATTGTGGTATATAATGGATCCTTCTGTTCTGTCACTTCCTCCACCTGGCCAACTCTCAAAGGAAAACAAAATGCATATGATCATTGAGGTCTAGAAATTAACTTTTATTTTAAATCTGTCAAGAACTCCCGGCAGTTATTAATTTTATTAAAATGATTACATATGGCAAAACAAAGAATAGAGGTAATTCTATTTCTCTACAACATAAATTACGAGTTAGATTCTCAGCTGCTGGCTCAGCACTGTTCAAGATTCTTTTAAAGGATTAGAGGGATTTTAATATCCAGAAAAATGTTAGAGCAGCACAAGAAAAAATAAATTAAAAGTAATTGTAACTAGAGATATTGCCAAGGATGTGCTTATTATAAAATCTTCTTGATGTGTTAATTATAAAACCTTCCAAGCTTTGGTACTTAAAAAAAAAAGTCATGTCACTAGTTGTCCTATATTGGCTTGTCATCTATAGTTTATAACACAGAACAAATCAGCTGATTTTTTTTTTAAAGATGGCAAAAGGAATCATGACTAATTCAAACAAAATACAACCAGCATTCATTCATCTAACTGAAATATGTCAGAACAAAAACACTTTTATTAACATATTTAATACTAGAATAACTTATAGTAGTATGAAAAAGAGTGAAGTACTTGTCTTTAGTTTTCATTGACATGCTCACATTTTGGCAAAATTGTCTTATAAAGATTCCAAAGTTTTTTTTATCAGGGATCTCTAACTACTTAAGGATGTAAACCAAAAGAACTCATACTTCATCTTATCATACAGTCATAACTTATATATCTTGCTTTGCGCTTACTGTTGCTGCAAACAGCAATTTAGAAAACAAAGTAAAAATATATATATACACAAAATGTATTTTTATATCAAATCATCTTCATTACACTAAATAAACCCAATCCCCAAATGCTATATTACATTAAAAAGTGTCCTACAATTTGTATCAAGACTGATAGTGTCCATCAACTAGAGCAGCCTTTGGTTTTAAAAGCATTTTGCAAAATAAAGAAAAGTGTTACCACATGGCTGCACTATTGGCCCTCATTCACACTCACAAAAATGCTTTCCAGTTAAAAACAAAACAAAACGAAACAAACAAAATAGATTATATATCCAGAAAAAAATCCCACCATAAAAGAGTCAAATTGTTTTTCTACTTCTCTGTAGCACATACACTCTGTTATATTTGGCATTTCCACTGTTTATTCAAGTTTCAAGTCTTCCCAAGCTGATTAGAATATTATTGTTTGATTGAAAAAGATATGTTTCTTTCTTGATATTGATTATCCTTATTCTATTGTAGTCTAATTTAAAAACAAAATGTTTTCTTTTAATGCATGATTTCACTTAATTTTTACTTTAATATCCTACTTGGCAAAATTCAGACTGTTCAATGTTTTGTTTTCCATATGTTTTAAATTTGGAAATCATTTTTATGTGTGTATATATATATTCACACAGAGATACATTTCTTTAATTGTCTTGTTCTCGTTGCAATACAAATTGTCCATCAACAATTATAATTTGAAATGAACCAAATAAAAGGTTTTTAGTCATTCCATATGAACACAGATTCCGTCACAAAAAATACTGAGCTCTAATGCAAACAGGATTATGTTTTAAAACTAAACTATAGGTTTAGGTTTACACAGGAAAATTTTTGGAGTTATATAATACAGTTTTTTTTTTTTTAAATTTCAGCAAAGCCTGAGGAAAAAAAAATCCAAATTAATTCTATAGGGCATTGTGGGGCTTTCCAGGGCTGCTTGAAAAATGTTTTCCTGATCACAATGTATTTGTTGCAATTTTAAATGAGTTTGAAGGAATCATTTCTTAAATGTACACACTCTGTAGATCACCGCACCTTGCATTTTGGATGCTTGTAACAAATCAAATATGCAGGCAAGATACATGCATAAAATTATGTTACTCTGAAAAGCATACTGAACAATTTTCAATACTGTAGAAAAATTTTTAAAGGAACATTTCATTTGGACTGAAGAGATTTCCAAGTTTTAACATGAGACTGAATATATTTCAAGGGCTCTTGGCGATTCTGGTTTCAGTCCTGGCATGGCTGGTACGCCCAGAGTGATGCACACAGACTAGTAAGCACACGGCGCTGGCATTTTGAGGCACAGCTGTTCGACTGTGCCCACGTTGGAGCTCATTTTTGGGAAGCAAGGCACTTACTGTAATGGTAATGCTGACATTTTATGCATAGTTTGAGTAACATAAAATAAGTTAATATTTTTGATTAAAGTGAGTTTTTTTATAATTTATATGTCTTTTATAGAAGCAACTAAATGATCTATCTAGGATAATTAAAAATAGGAAGAGGTTTGAGAGGGAGTCATTTCCACCCCTGCTTCGGCTCTTAGGATGAGGACTTATGAGAAACACTGGAAAGAAGAACGGCCATGGATTTGAAAAGCAACAAGTTCTTAAAATGGCTGCACCAGTGGCACTTTGACAGTCTTCACTTCTGCTATGTGAGATGACTTCTGGATGATGCAGCTGGTAGTTCCCTGCAGTTTGTCCTTTCCCTGTGCAAGATTTGTTAAGGCCATAGCTGCATTGATCTCCTTCCAGTACGTGTCATCCTTGCTTGGCCCCTTTCTGTTGACTGCACTAGAGTTAGGCAAAACAGAAACAGAATGATCAAATTCAGCATAGTTTGCCTTGAAAGCACCATGGCTGAAAAGAAACATTTTGCTCACCTGCCCCCCTTACTGGATTCGTTTTCCAGAGTGTCTGTGGAAAAAAAAAAGCAAACTTCAATTATTTTTCTTTTCTTTTTTTTTTCAGTCTCAGGAGTTTCATCACTAATTACCAGAAATAAAAGTCCATCAGGAAACATGGTTGAAAATTAGTTCATCAAGACAAAGCTATTTATATTAACACACACACACACACACACACACACACACACACACACACACACAAAATCTCTGCAAAAGATAAGGAAAAAGATGAGAGTAGGTAATAAAGAATAAAAAGTAGCTTTCATAGATTTACAAAAATCTGAGGTTAATTTACCCTGAGAAATCAGGCCTTTGCATTGAAAGGTAAAAAGCATGAGGGCAAGTGTGAAGCCAGAGCTGGCCAGGTGCTAGTCTCACCACCACTCACCTGTGGTGTAACTCAGGACAGATTACGATGCCCCACGTTGTCAGAGATTCAGTTTCCTCAACTATAAAATAAGGGGGTTCCTAGGAACTCGAGGGTGACTCTGGCTCAACAGTCTTTGATGTCATGGTTTGCAAATCTTCACTTCAGACACAAGACTGGCCAATAGTATCCGCTGGCCAATCAGAAAATGAGGAGCAGGCCCAAGCCGACAGCGGCACAGGATTTCCTGGCATATTTATGAGAAAGCACCAGGCACCAGTCCTCACTCTCCAGAAGAACTCCTGCCACTGCAGGACGCAACAGCTAGATTGCTGGCTTCTGCTTCTGCCTGCTCAGCTTTGGTTTAGATTTGCTTTCTCACTCAGAACACAAACGTCTCCCAACACCACATACATATAAAGAAAGAGGAAAACGCGTTCTTGATCTCAATTAAATTTCTCTGGTAGCTCCTTTGGCTAAAAGAATATGGTATGAGGAACACAAAAATGGATATGCTAGGGGGAAGGATGTGTAGGGGGTAAAGAGGGGTTCCCAGCAAGGCACAGGAAGCGTAGGCAAAGGCATGGGATTGGGACTCTCCATCAGATCAGCCTCTGAAAGTAGCTAGTGGCTAAGCCGCCATGGCTGCCACCACTACCACCAAAATCATCATCATCATCCACAGTCAACAGAACAAAGGAGCAAAAAAAGGAGGCACTAAACTGCACACAGGAAACACGGAAAATGCAATGTTTGTGTGAGGCCGTCTTCTAGTTCTATGGCCTTTGCAAAACTGTCTTTTCCTGCTCTTAGTTGTCTCCCTTTCTCTTACCGCTCCAAACCAATATTTCTTAAGGAGATTTTTTTTTTTGCAGTTTTCTGTACTAGTTAAGCAATGCAGCCTAATTTCCAGTTCTGAGGTCTAAGAGAACTCCCAACACCACTAAAAGAATCACAGAACTAAAAGAGGTGGGAAAGGAACATCAACATGATTATTACATAGTCCAACCAGGGCAAAACTTCCCAGGGTAGAGACAGTCGACAGAAAATAGTGACATGACCATGGAGTTGAGGTGGCAAAGTTCTGATATCCTCTCTGAAGAAAAAGAGTTGGGAAAGCCTGCTAACATAGCTTGAGCAAGGCCTTAAAGTGCAGACTGTGAGACAAAAATGGGTTACCATGAGCTCTTTGCACAGACTTTCACCTAGGGATTCAGGGAATGTAAACCAAAGAAGGCAAACAAACAAAACAAAAGCACATAATCAACAGACAACTAGGCTGTTGTGAAGAATAAATGAGATAATGTGTGTCTGGCCCAAAATAGAACAACTAATGTTTGTTCCTTTGGTCTCCTTTCACTGACTATTCAGGTGGCATTTTATAAGGTTTTAGGGATCCCTCGGGGAAAAGGATTGGGTCTGTGAGCAGCTGGTGGTGGCCTTCTACAGCCCTGCCAGCATCTGCATCTTCTGGTCCTTACTTGGTCCGCCTGGACAGTTAGTGACACCTCTGCTGCTGCTTTTGATGGCTTTAGAATTAGAAAATTACCCACATGAACGAAGGAGAAGCATGAACCTTTTAAATTTACGGCTCTGATAATCCTGATTTTCAGATCACTCACTATGTGCCAGGCCCTATTCTGAGCACTTTGCATCTTCACTTATTTAGTATTAGTGACTTTGTATATGGATGGCATGTCTCTACGGTGTCTGTGAAGTCATTCTTTGTTTAGTACTCTTATCTGTAAATCTTAATTCTGTAAGGACAGAGACAAGGTGCTACCAGAACAGAGAACGAGTCAAGGCCTTTGTTTGGGAGAAGGAAAGCCAGCAACATTGGACATTTTACAGAGAGCAAAAAGAAAGTTAGGCCTTTGCTCAATTTTGCCCACAAATTGCAACAATTCTATTGCCAAAGTGAAGCAATAGGTTATGGAGATATTTATTCAATGGAAAGACTTGGCAAAAGCAGAATAAGTTCCATGAAGCTTAAATAACGTTAGGGAAATAACAAAGCATAATTTAGAAAAGACCATGTAACCAAGGCTTTGGCTCACAAACAAGCAGGCTCACATATACGCAGAGCTGGGAATCCAGTTCCTGCCTGAACCATCACCTTGAGAGCAGTGACTGCGCAGACAAAAATGCCTGTGGCTGTCAAACACGGTCAGGTCAGGAGCCCAGAAATGCCACCAATGCACACAGCCTGCAGGGGAAGGAGGGCAGCCTCCAGGGGAAGGAGGACCCCTGCTGATGTCCATAGAAGCTTCTATTCAAGGTGAGGAGTGAGCTTGCCTGTGAGCACCTGGCCTACACTGGCCCTCCCTGAGGCTGACGCCTTGAACGCGCTCCACTGAGAAACACGTTTACTGCAGCCAGCCGTGAAATTGCAAATTCTGCTTACTCTTAGGGTATATGTGTTTTACACTTTGGTGCCTATAAAAACACCTCTGAAGTGTAAAAACATAGACTCTAATCCCCATTGGGTATTCTTAATTAGCTTCACAAATTTCAACAATGTACTATGCATTATTCAATAGACTAGATCCTGTATTTTATTTTTAAAGCAGGGGGCATATTCAGTGTCATTAGGTGTTGCTTGGGTTCCTTGGCAGTAACGAGAAGTCTTCTTAAAAAGTAATGAAGAATAGCAACATTATGCGTCTCCAACAATAGTCAAGGCTGAAACAGAACATAACAAAGCTTAATCTCAAATGTGGAAACCACAAGAAAAAGCTGACCACCACCACTTTGGGGGGATCTCTGTGTCCGGGGTAGTTTGGTTCAAAAATAAATTAATGTTAGAAGGGCATGCTTTTCTTGCTGCTGCTGTTGGTGGGCTGCCCAGTGTCTCTTGGATCTTAGCATCCAACAGGCACCTCCTGCAGAGTAGTGTGTTCTAGTTCCCAAAGGAACGGGCAGAAGGAAGATAGCATACAGGGCCCTTTTGCTTCCAAACATTTTGTAACAAAACAAGGACTCTAAAGACCTGGGAGTAATGAGAAAGCTTTTTCCTATTCGTTATGCTAAGATGAAATCTGGGGAAATTCCCCATCTATTTTAGGCAACTGATATCATTTGAGAAGGACTCAGAAAATGTACCATCTTCTCATTATATTAAATGATTGTAAAATATTATAATTTTTTTTTTCTTATGCTCTCTTCCCTTGAAGTAAAAATGTGCTAGCTCTTCTGTGGTTCAAGTGTGTTGTGTGTTGTGCCTTTTCAGTCCACAGTCAGTATTTGAGGACAGTGAGCCTGTTGCACCCATCACTGTTAGTCACGGGCTTATGACACTTCTGCTCACCGCTGAAAGGTGGCCCCCACTCAGCACCAGAAACAATCTGACAGGAGCAGGCAGGACACTGCATGTTGCTGAAGAGAGGGCAGTGGCAAATCTGAGCTAGCCCGGGGCAGGCTCCCACAGGTCCTTAACATCCACAGACTAGGGTCTCACCCCACCCCCCACTTGGCTCTGCTTCATCTCTTACTTTGCAAGTAGCTTGGCTTGACCTCTCCAAAGTCTGAGCTAAAATGCCTTTTTGGATTCTAAAGTTCCAAAAATCAGCTACGCTGTCAATTACCATAAAAGCAACTGGTTGGCAGGAACAACGTACTGAACCAGCCAAAAGAGCATGTTTTAGGACCAAAAAAGAAAAGAAAAAAAGTGAGGTGGGTAGCTAGGAAAATCTTGGATGCTGTAAAACCCAAACCATGTTGAAACCTAAAGTGGGGCTATCCTCAGTTTGGACATGTGTTTCCTTAAAAGTTAAGCCGAGAAACAATTATACAGAAAACGCAGTTCTGCTGCAACTCGAGAGGCAGAAGCACTGAGATGTGCGGGCCAAGAGCCCCTTCAACGCTGACAAATGTGGTTTAGAGGCACACTCATTCCGCTATATGTTCCTGAAGTAACATCTGTAGTCATAAAAAGAGGCGAAAATAGGGCCAAATCTTATTCTTCTCTGAGATGTTTTTCAAATTTAATTTTACAGCCCTAAAGTTGGGAATGTTTTCTAAGCATTCCACAATATACTACTCCCACCACCACTGAAATGTAAATAAAAATAAGAATATGAGTGTTTTTAATTAAATAATCTAAAAATCATGTAGTGTCTGTTTCTCTAAATTAAAATGAAGACAGTGGAAGAGAAGGAGCTTTGGGGATCACGGAAAGGGAAGCAATGGGTAAGTGAGAAATCATTACTGAAATAGCTCTGCCAAGAGGAAAAACAAAGGCAGACCGCTAGGATTTGTCATCATTCTAAAACAATCAAAGAAGGCACGGTTGTGTGCCACATAACGATGGCTCGATCAATAACAGACCGCATACACGATGATGTTCCCACAAGATCATAATGAAGCTGAAAAATTCCTATCACCTAGTATTGACTACACTATACTTCTAATTCCTATTTTAGAGTGTACTTCTTCTACTTACAAAAAAAAGGTTAGCTGATAAACAGCTTCAGTCAGGTCCTTCAAGAGGTATTCCAAAAGAAGACATTGTCATCACAGGAGATGGCAGCTCTGTGAGTGTTATTGCTCAGGAAGACCTTCCAGTCAAGGTGTGAAGATGGAAGACCCCGTGTCGGCCTAGGCTGATGTGTGTGCTTGTGTCTTAGCTCTTAACACAAAAAATTTAAAAGTAAAAAAAAAAAAAAATTTTAATAGAAAAAAGCTTGTAGAATAAGGACATAAAGAAAATATTTTTGTACAGCTGTCCAATGTGTTTGTGCCTTAAGCTAAGTGTTATTACAACAGCGTCAAAAAGTTTTAAAAAATTAAAAGTTTATAATGCAAAAATGTTACAATAAGCTAAGGTTAATTTATTGTTGAAGAAAGAAATTTTTAAAATAAATTCAGTGTAGCCTAAGTGTACAGTGTTTATGAAGTCTACAGCAGTGTGCAGTAATATATCCTAGGCCGTCACATTCACTCACCACTCACTGACTCACCCAGAGCAATTCCAGCCCTGCAAGCTCCATTCATGGTCAGTGTCCTACACAGGTATATCATTGTTAATCTTATATTTTTACTGTACCTTTTCTATGTTTAGATAGGCAAACACTTACCACTGTGTTACAGCTGCCTATAGTGTTCAGCCCAGGTTTGTGGCCTAGGAGCAATGGGCTCCACCAGACAGCCTAGGTGTGTAGTAGGTATACCATCTAGGGTTGTGTAAGTCACTCTGTGATGATCACACAATGACAACATTGCCTAATGATGTATGTCTTAGCATAAGTCCTTGTTGCTACGTGGCATATGACTGTCTTCAGCTCATCACTTGGCTCTTGCAAGAGATATTAAAAATCTGGAGGCCTGTAACAATGGTCCCAAGCAAGTCTGAGCTTCAGATGCTTGAAAACCACACTTCTGCACACTTGGCCAGTTTGGGGGCCACTGCTTTGATTAGCAGGTGTGCAGAGCTGGAGTTTAGTGTGTCACCATGTCAGAGGTCCAGAGAGCCCCTGGAGCCCCAGATCAGTTTTTGGAGCTATTTACGTATCTGAGACTATTGAGAAAAAGAACACGACTCTGGTGAGCAGGGCAGATGTAAAACTTCGCTGAAGGCTTTGAAATATTGGCTGCGCCAAGTCTGTAGCGCCTTACCAAGGTACCAAGTGGCCCCAGGACTTGCTGCTCCCACTCCTAGTCTCCATCTCTGCCTCTCCACCCCAAGAGACCCTGGCCAGGTTGCCTGCACACCTACACAATGGTTCCATCATGACTAGGAGTTTCTTTCCTTTCAAAATAGCACTTGTTGTTTTTCTTTAGTAAGAAAGTAATACGGACGGCTTCCCTAGAGAAAATCTGGGGAAAGGTGTGCAGTTAAAAATAAGGGGCAATTAGGGAGAGTGTCCATTATTGGATACATGGACTTCCAAACAAGTAACAAGTATTAGACACATTTTTAAAAATGAGGCATCCTGGACATGTGTCATACCTGCTTTTCCCACTGAACCTCCATTTTGCCTTACCCTTTTAGAATAAATTAGATAATAATGGATCACTTGGCCTTTCTCAATATGGCGGTGGGTTTTGCCTGTGAAATAGGAATAGCTGGAAAGAGTCCAAAGTCCAGCCCCACCCAATTTAAACCTGAATACTGAAAAACACAAATGTTACAAGAAGGGGTTATCTTTAAAATAAAAGTTACTAACAATTATTGACTGCTTACTCTTGTGCCAGGGACTATGCCAGGCACTCTACACATGGTGACCCTGTGTGATAGCACCACCGCCCTTATTCATAGATGACACTGTAGCTTAGGGGGCCTGGGGACTTGCAAAGGATGCCGTTAGAAAATATGGCTGCAGGACTCAGCTCCAGACCAGCTGGCACCAAAGGCCACACTTCTAGCCACTGTGTGCACTACCTACATGGTTATTGATGAAGCCATCTACACAGACCACTCAAGGCTTCATGCATCATCTACAAAGTCTATGGCAGGCAGGAGGCTTTAAAAACTGATACAACCTTTTTCTGTACTTATTGCTAGAATTTCAGACCACAAAAAGACCCCCGAAAAAGACTCTTTTATTTTTCTCATGATTTAATCTGTAATATCAAGAAATCTGTCCACCCTGCAGAACAGGGAGTGTAAATAAGCACTCTTGAGCTCTTCCTCACACTTTTCCAAGTAGAATGATGTCTCTATAATCACTCTTTGATAGCCCAGTGTGGATTACTAACTTACTCCTCAACAGCTGCTGCTGTATCATTTTCAGAGGAAATTTTTGTGGTTGTTCCTCTCTTTGGGATGGTTGGAGCTTTTGAATGAGTAAACATACCCCCTTTTAAGTGATATCTGCCCACAAAGGAAGGAAAAACAACTACCTGTAACACTTTCCAGTTGAGGACTGCACTGCTTCTACCAGTAACACTTTCCAGTTGAGGACTGCACTGCTTCTACCAGTTCCACTGATCCAAAGTGAGTTTTACTTTAAAACTTTGCTAGGACAGGAAGAGACTGCAACTAAAGCCTGATGAAGATCAAGCCTACTGCTAGAAGAGTTATTAGAAGCCTGGATTTTATAAGTCTAGAGATGGGAGTGATCTGGATGCGTTCTAATAGTGAGAACTATAAAACAAAGCCTTCCTCATCTGAATGGATGGATCTAGGACCTTTGACTACCCAAATTATTTCTCCAACGGGCTTAGAAAATGAGTGGCTTCAAACATTACCTAAGAGTTTAAGGGGGCAAAACCCTATTTTCCAAAAATCAAGCCAATGTTTCCTCCAGCCATGACTCCCACCAACTAGTCAAAGAGTCCTTCCTTCCTGCTGCCTCTTTTGTGAGTTACCCCCTCACAATGGCTGTGATGCCCAGATGCCCTGGGTCTGTAGGATCCCCACCTTCAGTTGCCTTTCTGTCAATGCATGGCCCTCCCACCCCCAGCTTCTCCAGAGAATAAAAGTTAGAATCCACGCCCTTCCATTTTGGATGAATAGTGAAGAGCTCTCTGGTCAGAATAGGCTATAATTCCGTTAACAAGAAGAGAACATCTTTCTTGCTCCAGGAGCACCCATGTCTGTGGGTAGACCTGATGAGTACTGCTTCGCTCCCTGTGCTAGGGAGCCGTAGCCCTGGCTGGTGGCTCCTCATCCCTTCCCTGTTCTGATAGAGGGCACAGTTCTTCTGGCCCCATCAGTCTGGCCTGGTATACTAAAGGTGCAGGAAGAGGGATTTGTGACTTAAAAGTAGCTTTCTGGAATAAATACAACACCACCCAGTGATGTTTCAGCTCACTTTCAATCTTTTTCACTAAGCATATTAAATATTCCTGACACTAAGTTATTCTACATAGTTTCATCTTCCAAGTTTGCGCCTCTGTGATCTCAATGGCTCCACCTTCCCCAAGTCTACAGCTTTCAGCCTGAAACTTCACTTTGAAGATGAGAGTATAGTCTACGGGGAGACAAGTGTTGGTGGGTGATCAAAAAGGGGGCCTGGAAATGCTAAGTACTCTTATTTCTATTCTTGGCTCCTTGGATGAACTACGAGGGTGGTCTGGAGTGAGCAGTCAAGGCAGCATAGCACCATGGTTGAAGCCTGAACTCTGGACCTGACACCATGAGTCCTCCAAACCCCCAACGTCCTCTACTTCCCCCACCTAGCATCTGCATGCCTTGCTGGCCAGCTGCTTGACTTCTTTTTGTGTCTCCTTTCTCATCTATAAAGTGGGACTAACAGTACCAGTGTCCCGGGATATTTACATGGACCACAAAACTTGTTGTTTGATAAAATGCTTAGAGGAGAACTTGGGCACATATACCAAGCATGACAGAAGTTCTTATTTAAAAAAAGAAAATGAATCTCCTCTCTCATGTTATTCTTCTACATTTAGAATATGGAATCAAATGCAGTCACCAGAAGAATTAGTATTATTCAATGATTGAATATGAAAACCATTATGTGAGGACAAAATATTTTAACTCTGGGCAGAAGCCCATCAGCTCAGATTAATGGATTAAGTGTGCAGAATCTATCATCTTCAAAGACACAGTGGCCTTTCTGATGTTCCTCTGTGCCAGAGCATCACAACATGCCAAGACAAAGAGCACTGGAGCCGCATCAAAGAACATCTACTAGCGTTAAGTGTCTAGTGGATTCCGTTACTTCATTTCTCAAGGGGAATACTGAAGATGTTACCCAAAATGTTTCCTCTGTGAAAGCTAGATTTCCAGCCAAAGTCTCAGAAAATGACTTCCTAACTAAGCATGAATAACTTCTGTATGTGCCTGTGTGTTGCAAGTAGTACTAATTGTTTATAAAAGCACTCCTTTTTAAATGCGAGTCAGGCTACTAGTTCCGAAACCTGGATGCATTTACCCTGATTCTTAGCTAAACCTTAACTCTGCCTCCCACACATCCTAGTACTGATGTTCATTCACTGAGTTCTATAGCACAGGGGCTATTTCTCCCAAGATCTAATAGTTATCACAATGCAGTCTTAAAAAGGGTTGACCTGTTTAATAAATATACAGCTGAATGCATGAGGCTACAGCAAACTAATAGAGCTTTTTTCAGCAAAAAGATCTTTTCAATGGAAAAAGTGTGCATTTATAATAATCTAGAAGTTGGCTGAAAAGTCTGGCTCCATTCAAGTATTTTCAACTCTTCAGTATCTCTGAAAAACCATCAAAAAAGTATTTTCCTTTGATATATGAACTGCAGTGTATCTTTGAATTGGCTCACATTATTGCCATGCTTTTCAAATTCCTCAAATTACCAGTCCCAGAAACGACACTTCAGAAGAGGAGAACTCGGTGCTAAACCTGTCTGACTGCATTAACGCCAGAAGTGACACAATAAAAGAGGTGACGTTCACAAACTTCTTGGCTCTTACAGAGAAGAGCAGCAAATGACAGTTTTTCTGCTCACAGTTAGCCTGCTATATTTATTAGTAGAAAAAATATTTTAAGCATAAGATGAACATTATTACCAGTTTTTCTTCTACATTTCAAATACACTTAAATGTTCTTAATAAACTTAAACCTTAAAATTGTACTTGGCATGTCAGTGTTCTATGTTCACACATTCCTACATTTAAAGGTTCTGCAACTTTCTGTTTTTAATTCAGAAATGGTATTTAAAGCTTAAACTGAAGTGGGGGTATACTTTGAAATGAAAAATTGGGAGTATTTTTGCTGATGGTATTGAAGGACAGGAAGGAGAAGTTAAAAAGCAACTATGTGACCGGGCGTGGTGGCTCAAGCCTGTAATCCCAGCACTTTGGGAGGCTGAGGCAAGGGGATTGTCTGAGCCCAGGGGTTCCAGACCAGCCTGGACAACTTGGTGAAACCTCAACTCTACAATATATCACAAAATTTAGCCGAACGTGGTAGCGCATGCCTGTAGTTCCAGCTACTTGGAAGGTTGAGGCTGAAGGATGGCCTGAGACCAAAAGGTCAATGCTGGGGTGGCCATGAGCGTGACACTGCACTCCAGCCTGGGCAACAAAGTGAGACTCTGACTCAAAAAAATCTATGCACCCAGGTGGGGTAGAATGCCTTGCACATGGGAAGGCAGCTGCGGTCACCAGTCTGAGAGTACTAGTAGAGAGGTCCTCCCATGGCCCATTTTGACCAAAAGAACACCAATGAACTCCTCTTCACTTTAAATCTTGCCAGAGGAATCCACTCTAAATTTTTCCCAGGGGTGTACATCCTAAACCAAGAAGAAACTGAGCCTACAAAAAAAAAAAAAAAAAAAAAAAAAGAAGAGACAAGTCACCCCCACTTAAATTAGAACCACCCCCATGCTTCTAGGAGCAGATTTCCCACCACGCAGAATAGGTTCTAGCTAAAGGAAGCCAGATCTTGGGATAACGGGTGAATTGGCAGCATTTGATTTGTTCCTTTCCTATTCATATATTGCATATACACCTATTAAATTCCAATGTCATACAGATCCTATTGCACTATTACCACCTAATTTAGAATACAAGAGATGTCTAGAAAAAAGTAGGAGATACATTGCTTAAGCCTAACAAGTTGCTCTTTTGGGGCGGGATTAAAAAAAAGATTAAACATCAAAAACTATCTGCTTGTACAATAATTTGTTTAAAGCACTGGATTTGTCCTAGGACCATAGGGAAATAGACTCACCAAGTATGTGGCCTTGGGCAAGTTCCTCATGCACACTCTTTTTTTTTTCACCTGTAAAATGGGGATAATCATAACACCTACTTCCTAGGACTGCTGTGAGGATGAAATAAGGTAATACACGGAATGCTCTGGCACACAGCAAGGGATATGGCACTATGATTCCTTACATGAAGAGGCTGCGCTGTAAATCAAGAGGGCCACTCGATACTCTACAGAGGTACTAAGTCCCTACTGGGTTTCTCCTCATACCTTAGACCTCTAGCCTGTTTTCTGAGGAAGTTCTAGAGAACAGAATCAAGTTTACTGCGGGGAACTTCTCAAGAGGGTAAGTCCGTGAGTCCCATCTCTGAGACTGATGACGGAAGTCACAGAAGTGGCCCAGGAGCTCAGGTGTTTATTCTGCTGTTGAAGGTGAAGGGCTGTCCTTTGAGAACAGCTGCTGTGGGCATTAGAAGTAGGCCATGCTGAAATTTCTGGTTGTGCACTCAGCTACAACAGCACAAGGTAGTATTTTGTTGGTATATATAAAAAAAAATTCATTACTGGATTCCTAGTATACCAACAAGGGTCAAACAGCGGTCTCAGGGCTACATCTAATGAACTACTACCTTAGTGTGAATAGCAGATATAACATTTTTTAAGAACATACTGCCTAGGAGTGGGTGACTTCAGCTTCAAAAATACTTTTTTTTTGTTCTAGTGTTGCTTAAACCTAGATATGATACCACTAAAAATGTTTTGTTGTTGTTGTTTAAAGTTACTCACATTATTATAATTTTTACTATAGTATGAATATAATTCAGGAAGAGTCATTACTAATACAAACTTGAGAATAAAGGAATCCAAGATTTTCACTATAATATATTACAGAATACTTCAGACTATTCAAATCACTCTCCTTCTTCTAATTGGAATAGCCATGGTAGTAATATACTGTAATAAGATCTGTGCTTTCTGTTTTGAAAATAAACATGTTGGCCTGGTTCAAAATTGCTGTGCTGGTGGGAACTTTTATTTTTGTAAGTCTTTTATTTATTTTTTTTAAACCATTCCTTTGGGAAAATAAGGTGACAAATAGCAATCCCCATGGGGTCATCAAAAACTAATTATTCAACCTAACATAGAATTTCTTTCTAGAGTAGAATAATAAGCTTTTATAAACTAAAGTAAACTTAGTTTCTGCTGTCCTTAGCAGAATATTTTATTTAGACCTGCCTCAAAAAGAACAGAACATTGTTTTATTATACACTGACAGAATGATGGGATTTTACAAACAGAGTATTTGGTTGTTTTTAATCTGATATGCTAGGACTCCCCTGAGAGGTGGCTGGAGCTATGTGGACCCTAAAGAGGAACAAGGATTAGGGGTAGAGGACCACCTCATCAACAACTTGGCAACCTCCAAGATCAAAGTCACAGAAGCAGAGCACAGGGGTAAGGATATTGGATTTCATTGTGAAGGAGATCAAGAGGATCCCTTCTATGACTGCTGATGGCTTTGCTTTTGAACAACAGCAGAATGTCATAGCACCTGGGTCCAAAGAGCTGAAGAGGGTTCAATTTCTAATGGTGACCATTTCAAAGCCACCATAAAGGTCCAGGGACAGAGGCTTAGATCTGAGAATGACTCTTGGCTAGGTGTCTGCTTAAAGGTGAACCTGTGGGGTCACCCTGTGTTGGGACCACCTCTCGCAATGGCCTACCAAGAATTAGATGTAGCAAGTCTAAAACAATAAGGTCCCATGCTACAGACTTGAGAAACATAGTATTCAGGAGTGGTGTTTCTGTGGGCATTACAAGACATTCAAAATATAGTTTGAATGAAATGAATTTCAATCAATGAAATTATAAAGAAAGAGAGGGAAAGTGAGCATATTTATGATCTTAGATTAAAAAAAAAAAAACTCAAAACCAGAACACAGTGACTACCAGGAAAGGAGGAGAGTGAGTATAATTCACAGAACAGTTATTGCAAAGCCATTTCATGGAAATGTAAATTCAAAGGAATGGCATGTTCCAATGACTCAAATATACTCAAATGCCAAGCACCTGCTATATACATTGGGTTTTAGTTATTACATGTTGTTATAAATAAATGAGAGACCCCAAAATAAAAAATAAAACATTTGTTTTAGCCATTAAAAGTTCTTGATTTAGAGAAGAAAAAAGAGCCTAATATTTGGGGGGGGGGGGGGATTGAAAGCAATCCTCTGCTACTATCCTTGTCTACTATTTTGATGACTTTAGAAACAAATGTAATATTTTACCAATCACTGATAATATACTCTTATCAATTAAAAAAAAAAGAAAAGAAAGGGAGAGAAGGAGAAAGGCAGAAAGTTGTATAAAGAAAAGAAGGCAAAAATTATATTTCCAGGAAAAGCCAGATCCATTTACCTATACTTTTGGGGTTTGCTGACGGAATATACTACACACACTCCAAAGTGCTTTAAAAATTAAATCTCTCAATTCTGAATTCTCTCCAGACATCCAGAACTAAGTAGTGAATAAGCAATGAGAAACATCCTGCCTTGAATCAAAGTATCACACAAAAAAGCCTGGTTTTTATACACAGAAGAAGACAAACTACATATTTTTGTGTCATAGAAGCACAAATTTCCCTTTTAAAAAATAGTAAGGATAACAGCCAGGAAAATCATACATTCCTTGCAAGATGCCCAAACTCTTGCAGACATGTGGCCTTCTCCCACTCCCTACTAGGATGTGGCAGTTCTAGTCACTTCACCACCACTCAGAAGGGAGAAGCAAGAAGGGCTGGTACAGGCCAGACTTGGATTCAAGGGCAGAATCATTTTACAAAAAAACAGAAGCTGTGAGGACCCCTGAGTCTCCCAGCACACTGTCATGACATCCTTTATTATTTTCTACATCTATCCAGTTAGACAAACCCCGGTTAATGCCCAGCAGGAACGTGTCACTCTTTGTACTACATGCAGTTTACACATGGGTCCAAGCTCAAAAAAGTGGAAGGCATCTACTGAACACAGACAGAGAAACACTTCTTTCCAGGCCACCCATGGAGCCGAACACAAGACATCACAAATCACACACAAAGAGGGGGGCCATTGTTTCAGGCCTCTGGGCAATGCAGCCCTCAGCATAAGGCAAGAAAAGAAGGCAGAAAAGGAGAGATGGTCAGTAAGGCTTTTCAGAAGAAAAAAAAAACTCTTTTTTTCCCCAAACTCTAATTATCCAGCTGATGTTCAACTTACTTTAGGAAGTTTATAAAAATCATCCCAGGGCTGGGCACAGAAGCTCACACCTATAATTCCAAAGCTTTGGGAGTCCGAGAGGGGGAAGATCACTTGAGACTAGGAGTTTGAGCCCAGCCTGGGCAACTCAGCAAGAGCTAGCCTGTCTACACACAAAAAAAAATTTTTTTAATTAACCAGAAGTGGTGGTATGCACCTATAGTCCTAGCTACTAAGGAGGCTGAGGCGGGAGGATTGCTTGAGCCCAGGAGGTGAAGGTTACAGTGAGCTATGATAGTGCCACTGCACTCTAGCCTGGTGACAGAGTGAGACCTTGTCTAACAACAACAACAGCAACAAAAGGACAATCTTATAAAATAGAATTTTTAAAGGAAAAATAATATATAAACTCTTACTTGGACAGGAAGATGCACACACAAAAAAACTTTCAAAGTAAAAGGAGCAAGGTGTCTGTATTTGTGTTGACTTACAGGAGCTCACAGGAGAAGGATAAAGACAGAAAAGATGAGTGATAAGGAAGAACACTAATGGTGAAAATGCATTTAATCATTATTCACATGACTATCATAGTAATAATAAGATAATTGGTAGGAATAGGAAAAGCAGAAATTAGAAAAAGTTAATAATCTTATACTGAAGAAGAAAATAAAAAGTAATGAGAGTTGTGTGAGACAAGTGTTAGAACCATCCAACACAAGGTTACTTTGGAACTGGTAGTCAGAGTTTGTAATTAATTGGAGAAATATTTAAATGGGAATCCCATAGTAACTTTGGCAGCAGAGAAAGAGGATAATTAGTTAGTTATTCAAATTTCTAAAACTATTCTCTAATGGATTCATGCCTTTTTTTGGTTTATCTTGAACTGAATGAACCTGTTTATTGCTAATCAGTACAAACTGTGAAGAGTGGCATTGCTCAGCACACTTTATTCCTCTAACTGTAAGGCATACCAGAAAGGAAACAGATTTGGGATCAGAGACACTGGGGTCTGAATCCCAATTCTGCTGTTTATTTGAATGTAGTTTGAATGTACTTAATCTCTCTGAATCTCATTTTTTAAAATCATCTGTAGAACAGATATAATATAGCAAATAATTAGGACTATTGTAAAAATCAGAAATAATCATTGTTAGGCACCAGGCATTCAGTAACGTTCAATAAACAGCAGCAAGAATTATTCCATGACTGCAAATACTGTTTCAAAAGTTCAGCAAGCTTTGGGTGAACGTTGAAGACTTACCTTGAAATGGAACAGAAAACAAGTAGCACAATAATTCAAAATAGTTTTTGTATTTGAGTTGTCTAAGCTGGGTCAAGGGCAGCCATGTTATGTCTATAACGCTCAAGTGTGAAAGATTCTCAGAAGAACGAGATTGTATGCTACAGAGGCTTTGGTTTTGGAGCCTCCTTGGAGAAGCTTGGAGGAGGTCACTCTAGTTGGTTGGTAGCCATAATATGCAAAACATTAGGATGGAATCTTCTACGGGAATGAGAATGAACACACCAGGCAAGCTCCAGGATATGTTAGCTGCCAGTTTCCTACTGTTTCCTTTTAGGGTCGGTGCCCATAACAGCTACTGGCCTGACAACCTATGTAAGCTACTTGCTAAATCATATCAGCCTGTTAAGAGTGTTTTCCTCTAAATTGCTTGGAGAAAGTTGTAAATGTGAAGGCCCCTACTCAAGATACAGTACGGCATTTGGATTTGTGGAACATCTTTGGAAATTCCCAATTTTTAAAAAGTACTTCTTTAATGTGTTAGTAAGAATTTTCTGTGTAAACCTAACTAACAGGTATACCTATCCTTTTCACAAGGGACAAAATAACTACTTAAAACATATATTACCTAAAACACTTAAATTGTGTGTCACTGCTTCATACTAAACCAGTATACTTGGTATCCTCAGATTCTCACACTGACTCATGCAAGAATGTGTAGATTATTTCAAATACTCCTGATATTTTATAAAAAGTCTGAAAATCACCAAGTTCTTTCTATTGTCTTGCTGAATGGGAGGAATACTTGATTTCTCTTGGAATTTACTGTTGGCATGTTTGGATTCCTGGTGCATTGGTGCAGAATGGGCAACCACATTGCAATGCATCTGGACTTATCCAAGTGAAAAACAAATTACCTTTTTGTAAGTGTCACATGGAAAACTGAACTTTGCACATAGAATTTTGCCTCCCCTTTCCCCTATTTGGTGTAAAGGTGAGGCCACCTTAATACAACCCACAGCGATAATAACAGTATTCACTGAGCATTCTGCAAGTCATAAACCTGCAGTGTATCTCATTTCTTTTCTGTGTACACTTATATCATTCTCAACACTCCTCATTTTATAATGTGGGAATCGAGACTCAGAAAAGCCAACTGACAGGTTCAAAGTCAAATTGTTAGTAAAAGACAAGGCTAGTACTGGAAGCCAGACTTCATTTCTAGTGCAACAGACTTTGCTTTCCTCCATGCTTCGTCATTTCTCTATTCACAGGTTCACTGGTTCATTCAGCAAGCATTCACCGAATGCATGCTGTACCTCAGGCACTGAGACAGGTCCTAGAAACACAAATAACAAATGACTCGCATCACAAAGACACTCACATCCGGGTGAAGGAATAGCAATAGCTCACTGCAGAAGGTGTGGTGAGATGGGGGAGGAGGAATCAGGGGAAGGAGGCAGTGGTCCTGAAAGTATCTCTCAGAAGGCTGATAGGTGGGCAGCAGGGGAGGCCCTGCATTCAGGTCAGGGTACCCAACCAAAGGTATATCACCATCTGAGTGCCAAGACATGGAAAGGAAGGGAAGTACAGGCTGAGGTGAAAGTGAACAGGAACTCCTGGTGGGGAAGAGACGGAGAGGAGCAGCCCAGGAAAGGGAAAAGCTGTGTGTGGTAATGCTGCCTTGCCTTGGGAAGCTCTGCTCAGGTTTCTGTGTAAACTGAAATGAATAGTGCAGGTGAAGGGGCAGCCAGAAGATGACCACGAGGGCTCAGTGCCGATTAGGCACTGAGGGTCTTTTGGCTTATGTGCCAAGAAGAGCAATGTGAAGGCCATCCTGAAAGGCATGGGGAGTCACAAAAAGGTATTTACCAAGGATAGGATCGGATCAGATGCGGATGTTGGAAAGAGTCCTCTTGCCCTAGTGGAAGACCTGACTGAAGGAGCCAGGTGGGACCATGGCAGGAACTCAGGGGAGAAGTGAGGAGCCCCGGATTCAGGAAGTAGCACTGGGGATGGAAGGCAAGATCTGAGAGATGTGAATGAAGGACGAACTCATCTCAAGTCCAAAATGTTCCTCAGATTTCTGCTGTGGGTGACTGTCACTTAAAGAACTGCCACTTAAAGAAAACAATTTTCCATCAATTCTTGCAGCAAGTTTCCAGAACAAAACATGCATATAAAAATAAGAGTTAACTAAATTATTTCCAGAGACTACATTTTGGAGTAATGTTTACACTATCAGTAGAGAGCAAATGCTCAATGTTTACCACTATATCTCACAAGGTTGGCCATGGCCTTCTCTGAGTTAGCAAAGAAGAGGGCACATTTCACAGGACGTAATGGGTTGGTTTCAGCACTTGGGATATGGGGTGGATGGTGATGCACTCAGAGGTGTCTGAGGCAGCTTTTTGCAGAGAAAGGGGAAACTGCAATGCCGGATTGCTTAACATACTTGGAAATACAGGTATTTTGATATTTTATCCTCAATGCATTTCTCTTAAGGTAGAAATTCAGCAGTATACAGAAAAAGAGAGGTATATAAATAAACAAACAAATAAGAGTTTTATATGACTCTAACTACAGAATAGCATCTTAGCACACAGATCCAATTATTTTCCCATGCACAGCTAATATTACTCAACATGTGATTTTAAAAAAGAAACCAGTATAAAATACCAAAGTTGTGAAAGATGAATTATTTAAAAATCTTTAGTAGGCATATACCCTTAATACATACTGTATTTGCTGTCCGAAGGCAATGTATACCTAAAGGGTGAAGAGGAGAGAAACAGCTTCCTTAAGTGAAGAAACAGAAAGAGTAGAGTCTCCATCGGGTTGATGCCAGCCAGAAAATACCAAAAAGCTGGAAGCTTCGAGGCAGACCTCTACGAATCTATCTTGACCAAAGTTCTCACTTAAAGTCCCACCTTTTGACATGAAATATTTAATAGGAATTTTATTTTAGCCACAAAGTACCCTTAAAAAATTTAATACTGGACTCCATACTAGACTAAAAGAAGAAAGTATTAGGCGACAGAAAAGAAACATGTATTTTAAAAAGAAAAGGAGAAGAAGAAAGAGACTTGTGGAAAGCATAAAGCAGGTAATGAGAATTGATATTGAAAACCAAAAGTTAATGACAACACAAAGCTCATTTTTTATTGAGGACAGATGCTTCGTAAAGAATGGATAAATCAATATTTGCAACTATATTGCAAATCAATATTTGGAACTATAGTTTTAATCTGCTGAAATGGTACAAAGACCAAAAAAAAAAAAAAAAAAGCCCACAAAAGAAAGGTTTTCTTTTAGAAAAAAAAAAAACAAACTCCATTTGGCTTCCACCCTGGCCTCCCAGTTCACATTCACCTCCCTAACATGAAAAAGCCCCCCTCAGGAAGACGGCCTTTTGTTGGGTGCATGCATGATGTTCATTTGTCTTGCATCTAGAAATTAGAACATAACAAGCTTCTAATCATCACTTGTTAATTTGAAACAAAAAGAATTCTTTTTTTCCATTGAAAGCAGATTGTAGTAAAAAATCAGCATTCTCCAAGGTCATATGCTATTGGCAAAGCTCAAAAAAGCCTTGTAGTCCAACTTGCTTATGTTCAGCTGTGTTTACTTAGACTTAACTTGACAAAGTCTGCCTCTGATTATACAGAGCAGTCATCTGCCCACAGATAAATAGATATTACACAAACTTTTGGAGGGAGTGACATTTGGCCTCCATAATTTTGGAATAATTTACTATGTACCCTCAACTTAAAACACCAAAATGATTCACAATATGTTTTCGGGATTGGAACATACATATTTCATTTTACAAAGGGAGCAGTCTCCATGACCTTTATGGATTTTAGGTGATTTACTAACAAAGTATGGTACTACTTTGGAAGGTGTGGAGTAGCTCTAAAACAGGCAGTTTCAGGCAACATTTATTTTGGTCTTTTCAATAACCATCAAGATTTCAAGGAATTTCTGTAAACAAACTGTCACTTAAAGAAAATAACTTTCCATCAATTTTTGCAACAAGTCTCCAGAACAGAACATGCATATAAAAATAGGAGTTAACTAAATTATTTCCAGAGACTACATCTTGGAGTAATGTTTACACTATCGGTAGAAAGCAAAAGCTCAATGTTTTACCACTATATCTTACACTAAATGCAAAATTCTGCTTTTGGAGTAATGTAAACCATTTCCACTGAATAGAGTCTGTTCCTCATTATCCAAGAATTGATTCTGGCCCATCATATTTACTTTGCTTGCTGTTGTATTTACATAACAAAAGATAGACCTTCCTCTCCAGTTAAGACTGCTTCAAAGGTGGAGGTACTTACTATATTCCCCAGTGATCAATCAATAAGCCAATCAATCAACAGATTTTCATTGCATCTTGCTAACAGTTAGTAATACAGTAGTGAACAAGAGGGAGGTGGTCTCTGTACTCTGAAGTTTATCTAATGAGAAAAATCATAAATTGAACACGTACTGTCATTTTCTAGGTTGTTCATTTTAATTTATACAATTATAAAGAATTTTCCCCACCCAAATGAACATATGTTCTTCCCCGACTCCTGTTTCATTATTGAATTAACTCAGGGGTGAAGCCCTTCATTTGGAATGGTGGTCTGTCAAGGGAGACACAAATATTTTGCAGGGCCAGACCCCTCTAGCAGTTCAGGCTACCTCGGCAAAGGCAGAGTCATATAATACTTTCTGTTTTGGCTTTCATTCCAATTTATTAAATTTGCTTTGATAAGCACTTTTTAAAGTAAGCTAATACAAATGATGGTACAGCTACTGGTGGAACAACTGCTGCTTGCATTTTAGTGAGCAAGAGTTTTCAAAAGTCTTTCCTTTTAAAGAATTGAGGGGAAGTTATTATTTTATCTCAGTATGCTTTTGCTTTGAGATTCACAAAAGATGACTTTACATATATATTTATTTATAAGATTGTAAAATATATAAAAGATTTTACATATATAATACATGTGTAAGTATAAGTATATAAAAGTATATAAGTATATAAAAGTTTATATACATACATATATATATATAAATAAATATATATATATATGAAAGAAAGAATATGTTTCCAAGCATGCATGCCTTTGAGGTCAGCACACAAATCCACAGCACGCCTGGAGACTAGTGTGTCCTCTACACACTAATCTCCAGGAGAGAGTGCATTAAGGCCTCATCAGCTTTTCATGCAAAACGGATCCACAGTCATTCAACAAAGGGCAAATACTTTCTATTCCAAGTGCAGTCACAGAACTGAATCCAGGAAAATTAGGGAGTAAGAAACTCTCTTCTGAAGCCCAACCACAGCACAAAGCCAGAGGCATCTGCAAAGCCACTGATAAGCCCAGAGAGAGCTGCTGCCGCTGGGAAAACAACTCTTACAGCCTGACACTGGGTCTCACAGAACTGCCTGAAAGAAGAAGCAAGTGCTGTTGGAAAACACAGGGATACAGGAATGACCACACATTTCACTTTTCAAGCTAGATGGCTGTGTGGAGGGGTAGGAGAGGCAGCTGGTGTATAAAACCCTTCAAGGAGTGAGGCCACTTGCTGGGTGGTTTCTTATAAAGGAAAAGCAAATTTGCAAATCTCATCAGGTTGGACCAGGATGTATAACTCTGTACAGAAACTAGTTATGGAAGATCATTTCTAAAAAAGAATACAAAAATCCTGCAGACATAAATTATTTCCCATTCAGTCAAGGCTATCATGTGGCAGTGTTGTCTAAGGGCGAAAGAACAACCATCCTATCTCTAGATGTGCAGCTCACTCTCTAAAACATGATATGTAAATCAAAGAAGGAATGTTAGCTATGGATCACTGAACAGAATTAGTTTGCAGGAGATCTGCAATTGAATCAAACTTACATGGGCTTCTCAGTATTAACCAAAGGAGGGAGGGGGAAAAAGGGAAAGCTTTCACAACCAAAAATCTTGAAAAATTTCCCATATTTTCTGGTTTCATTTTTTCCCAGAATTGAAACACCGCAAAATAACAACATCCCAGTGCACTCACTTCCAGCTTAGTCAGGAAGTGCTGAGGTACATAAACATTTTTTTAATTTCACTTTTTTACAAGAAGGTGACCAAAATTTTCTTAAGCTTCCAAAAAGCTTCAGGTTTGGAATACATTTTGGTTAAATGTCAGCAAAGGAATTTGCTCATCGTTCAAAAAACACTTTTTCTTCCCAACCTTGGAATATGTGTAGAGACTGTGTTGTGAATGGAATTACAAAAAGGCTCAGGGCCACAATGGGAAATCCAGTTCCACAATTCCTAAAAGAGTGCTGTAGAAAACCATTTTCTACAGGAGGAAATAGGAATACCAAGGAACATTTATACAGTATAGTTAAGCCGGTGCTTTTACAATCATTATCACATTTGAACTTCACAATAGCCACGTGAGCGAGGTTTTTTTATTTCCCTTATTTTAGAGGTTCATATGGGTATGAATCAAAGAAGTTAGATGTTTGACCTAATGCTTCCTAGTTAGTGCTAGAGAAAAAAGTTGGAGCCAGATCTTCAAAATTTAAAACCATAATTGGAGTAGGCACTGATTTGAAACCCCAAGGCCAGCATCTAATGTAATGGGAAAATACTAGAAGTATTGCCACTAAAGTTACTGGAAGTACAATTCAACACAATAAGCCAGAGAAAGACACACATGACAAAAAGTTCAATAAAAGAGGTAAAACCATCATTCTTCACAAATAAAATTGATTGTGTTACTACAGAAAAATCAACCAAAAGACTACCAAAAATGATAAAAAATTTATGGTGGAAGCAGAGTACATTAATATACAGAAAATTATGGCTTATCTAAAAAATAACCAGTCAGAAAACGTAATGGAGGAAAACACCCTACTTATAACAACAAAGCAACACAAAGCTAAAATGCCTATGGATACTTCTCAAGAAACGTGCCGGAGCAATTTAGAACATCTTAAAATACTATCAACAGCCACATAAGAAGATATGAACAGAAATACCAAATTTTGGGATGATTCTACATCTTAATAATACTGATTTGCTATAATTCATCAATGTAATCCAATCCTAATAAAAATACCAAAAGGTTTTTTGGGGTTTTTTTAGTAGACAAGCTGATCCTAAAGTTAATATGGAAAAATAAGCAAGAATAGCTGGAAAATCTATGAAAAGAGAACAATCAGGGGAATAAGCACAATCAGATATTAAACATCCTCTAGAGCCTCAATAATTAAAACATCATAGGACAGAAACATGGGTAAAAGAAAAGCAAAGGAGAGAATAAAAGACAAGGTAGATTCAGTTTAAAAAATGGTATTTCCAACCAGGGATCTAGGAGAAAAACTCATCAAGAAACAGTGGCGGGATAACTGAGGAACCATACAGAAAAACATAAAGTTGGATATTTTCATCACACCATACACTACCCCTCAAACTACATTCCAAATTTAATGTAAAAATTGAGACATAGAAATCCTAGAAGACAACCTGACATACTTCCTTTAAAGTTCTAAAATGAGAAAGTTTTATCTATCGAGAAGCTACAAAATATCTACTTACTTTTTTTTAAAGGCTACATAGGAAAAAACTCAATTAAAATAAAAATATATATTACTATATATAACTAATTAGGAAAAAAATATTTGTTACAAATTTTACATATTTATCACCCCCATAACAGCTCTTCAAATTTAAAGAACATTATCCACAAAAGAGTCCATAGCAAAAGAAGTATACAGACAGAAAAATGTAATTATTAATGGTTTGTAAACATATAGAGATACTCAGAGTCATTCTTCAACAACCAGATGGATAAAGTAACGTATGAGTTTCATAACACTACGACTAGAGGCTATGAGGAAAGAGACTGTAATTTATTGTCAGTGTTGGACAAACTGATACCAAACCCGTGGAGGGCAATGTGGCAGTGAGAGTGAATGCTACGCAGCTATAACAAAGAGAATGAGAATGCTCTTCATGGACTATGACGGAAAGATCTCCAACATACATCACTAAATGAAGAAAAACAAAGTCAAAAGTGTGTATAATAGGCTACCTTTTCTGTGAAACAGAGTAATTTTTTATTGCTGGTCTTTGGACACAATGCAAACCAAACTGTGACTATCACTATTTTTTTTTTCCTGGCTGTGAACCAAATACACTGGTCATCACTGTCCAGATCAAAGGCATAAATAATTCTAGCCCATTAGCAGTCTGTATATTCTGAAATAGTTCTGATGAAAGCTTTTTAGAGAAAATTATGGTAAAATATATGTACCAAAATTTATCATTTTTAACCACATTCAAAGCATTAAGTACATTCACACTGTTGTGCAACCATCATCACCACCATTCATCTCCAGAATTTTTTTCATCTTCTAAACTGCAACTCCATAGTCATTAAACAATACCTTCCCATCCTCCCTGATTCCAGTTCTTTACAATCACCATTCTTTTTCTGTCTCATGAATTTGACCTCTTTAGATACCTCATACAAACAGAATAATAAAATATTTGTCTTTTGTAACTGATTTATTTTATTTAGCATAATGTCCTCAAGGTCCATTTCTGTCGTACATGCCAGAATGTCCTTTCTAAGACTGAATAATATTCCACTGAATGGGTAGATCATTTTGTCCATACATCTGTAGGTGGACATCAGGGTTGTTTCTACCTTCTGGCTATTGTGAAGAATGCGTCTACAAACATGGGTGTACAAATATTTGAGCCCCTGCTTTCAACTATTTGGGGTATATATCCAGAAGTGGAATTACTGGATGATGTGGCAAAAAAAATTAGAAGTAATATTCTATTTTTAATTTTTTTGAAGGAGTATCATACTGTTTTCCACGGCTACAGCATGTTACAACCTCGCCAGTAGTGCATAAAGGTTCCCACTTTTCCACATCCTTTCCAACGCTTATGTTTGTTCATGTGTTTTGCTTTTTTTTTTTTTTAAATAATAGACATCCTATAGGGTGTGAAGTGGTATGTCTTTTTGATTTGCATTTTTCTGATGACTAGTGCTGTTAGGAATCTCTTCATGTGATTATTGGCCATTTGTATATCTTCTTTGGAGGAAGGTCTATTTAAGTCCTTTGGTTGTTTTAATCAGGTTGGTTTCTTTGGTTGTGGAGTTGAACAGTCTTCCTTTTATATAAAATGGGGAAAATAAAAATCTCCATTCATATTTGCTCTTAAATACTCTCTGCAAGGGTGCCATAAAAGCTAAGTATTTTTAAGATGACCTTAGAGGCAATGCCTCTGCCACATGCTACACAGTGCCTTGTATTTCTGTGAAGCATGTGTCATGCTCCTTTGTTCAATGCTTGTCTCCTACAATGTACTGTCTGGTGTAGTCACTGTGTCAGCCTCAACCTGCAGCAGAAAGGATTCTCAGTAATTACCTGTTAACAGATTGACTAACTGATGGAGAGAGATTAATTTGACATTTTAGAATACATCGTATTATTAGGATGCTAAAATGTCAGATTACAAAATAGTAGTCACTCTGGAAAGCAGAAAGATGGGCTCCAGGGAGTTAAAAGGTGGGCTCAGGCTTGCATTATGACTTTCATCTAGATATATTTGCCTTGGTGGGCCCTCTTCTCCATAAAAAAATTAAAAACTATGTTTTATAACTGCATGTGTATACAGCTGTATATAATTCAGGCTTACTATGTAGTTATTATTATTGTATTCATTTTTCTTTTGAATTTAAAAAATTAAAATTGAAATATTTTCATGGACCCTAGGCATTGTCCTGCTGTGCCTAACAGGAAGCTGGCCCTGGGTAAGGTAATCCAAGAAAAAGAAGTAGGTGTGAGGTGTTGTTTGAAGAAAGCCAGGCCTAGAACACCCAAGGTCCTGGTTGATTAGGAGGCAATGCAAAGACATGGAAACCCTGCACACATGATGGTAAGGAAAAGGAATAAGTTCCAGTGATTACAGCTAACAACATTACATTGTATATTTCAAAATAGGTAGAAGAGAAAATCTGAAATGTTGCCAACACAAATAAATGATAAATGTTTGAGGTGATGAAGATCCTAAATACCCTGACTTGGTCATTACATATTCTATGCATGTATCAAAATATTACATATATCCCATAAGTATGTATAAATAGTATGTATCAATTTTTAAAAATTACTCAAAAAAAAAAATTCAGCCATGTTGAGGCTTGCCTTCTCTACATCCACATGCTGCATCCTCTCTGACAATTACTGGCGACAGCCCTTGGCATCCACTGGCACTAAGTATGGACTAATCCTGCAAAGCTAACTTAATAAGTTTTGAATTTCAAAGAAAAGCAAAAATAAAATTGAACTTTCCTCCCACCCCACCCAAAATGTTCCTGTAGTTAATCCACTTGCATTTTTAAGGGAATTTTTCTTTTTTTTTTTTTTAAGCATGTTTTTCTAGATGAAAGCTTGCATCCTGTAAACAAATTGTTTGAAAGTATAGTGCATCCTGTAGGAAAATTGTTTGAAAGTACAGGGTGTCCTGTGCACAGATTGTTTAAAAGTACGAGTGCATCATGTCATACGCGTGCAGATTACACTGGTCTTTGCATTGTTCTATCAGGAATGAATGGGTAAACCAAAGCCAACTTTGTATCCTTAAAAAAAGGGAGAGGGTGCAGTGGGTGATGCTAGCCTTTATAAATTTTCTGAATAACTTTCTCCTACATTTTGTCCCTAAAGAGAGAAACTGTTACCTCTCTTTGCTGATGTTAAGAATTTTTTTTAAAGCAAGATATACTTCCAACCAGAGAATAATGAAGTATTTAGCAACCAGTGTGGCATGCATGCATGCCAACCAATCAGAAGAGACATCGTGGCAAAGACCCAATCAGGATTAGGACCACTGGTGCCTATGGCGAGCATCTAACCCCTGATGGAAAGTACTTGGCTTCTCACATCACATCTTTTTCTTTGATTTAGCTCAATGACCATCACAAGGCCTCCTACCATACACCTGAGCCCACAGAAAACCACAGTGGTTCCTTGTGTACCATTCATTTATTTGTCTATTCATTCATCTATGCCTTTTATCCCTTTAACACCCACACAAAATTGGCTATATACCAGATGACAGGTTGCATAGGGGCATGAATGAGGCAGAATCTAAACAGTCAGACCTCTGTATCTGCATCTGCAGATTCAACCAATAGTGATGATTTAAAGAGATGAATTAAAGTATACAAGAGGATATGTACATGTTATATAAAATACTACACCATTTTATATCAGGGACGTGAGCATCCACGGATTTTGGTGTGGAGAAGTTTTCTGGAATCAATCCCTCACAGACACCAAGGGATGACTGTTACTGTAGGGGAGACACAAGCTAATAAGGGCAACACACTAGTTCTCTTCTTCATCCTGATTTCTGGTAGGTCTAGCAACAATTAAAAAAACAAGGGTAACTTGATACTGGATGTGGCTCTGTGCCATGTTCTGAACGGCCGTGAAAATAGCACAGATTCCCTAATATTGCAATTATTTAGCTAGGTGTGGTGGCTCACACCTGCAGTCCCAGATATTTGGGAGGTTGAGGTGAAAGGACTGCCTGAGTCCAGGAGGTTGAGGCTGTGGTGAGTTGCAACCATGCCACTGCATGGTCGTGGGTGACAGAGACCCTGACTCAAGAAAAAGAAAAATGTTTGTGCTCCTCTGGAGTGGGAGTGAAGGGATAATCTTGGCTTGTTTTCAGCCAAATGAAGCTCTGACACCTCTTCTTCAGCATTTACAAGTTTCAGTGAGGAGCTCTTCCAGTAACTTCCTTTCCACTGCCACCATTCTGGAAACCTGTGCTCTAAGGTAGTGCTGTCAATAGAATTGTAATGTGGGCCACATGCAAACGACATGAGCAATTTAAAATTTTCTAGAAGGTGCACTAAAAGCAGAAAAAATAGAAGAAGGTATCTTAATACAATATTTTATTTAATCTAGTATGTCCAAAATATTGTCATTTTAATACGTAATCAGTATAAAAATTATCAATGGTATGTATTTTCTATGCTTTATTTCCTCATATATATAAACACAACTCAATTTGGACTCCTCACATCCCAAGTGCCCAGTACCACATTGGACAGCACAGTTCTAAGGGATCTCTAGGCAGGATGGACACTGAGCCACTCTGTGAGCTATTCCTTAAATCTCATAGTGATAGAGTAAACTCTGAGGAAGCTTCAAAAGTAGAGATGACATAGTTTGCTATAGCATTCCTGTGAAAGCAAAGATGCCCAGAATTGTCCTGCAGTGAAAAAGTTACAGTTGAGCTGGGACTTGGCTCCTGGCCACTTACTTCATACCTGTTCTTCACCCCTGGTTTAAAGGGAACTTTTATTCCAGATTCACCCCTAATTGGCAACAATGAGGAGACTCCCCTTCACCATTCATCAATAGCTTCTGTGTTAGCATGAGAAGGAAAAATTCCCTGATGCTTCTGACCAAACGCACACTTCAACACACGCTTTCCCTGCTCTGAGATACCTTCTTATCCTGTATGTAGATTTCTTGGAGGAGACTGACATGGCTTATGCCTAAATCCTATGGTGCTCAATAAATAAAGAAGAATACCACCCAGCACTACTCAACATAGAACCTACAAATTTCTTCAAGAGCCACATGAGCCCTAACTTGTCAATAATTACTTCCTGGTGCTTAAAGATTCTCATCCTTAACATACAGAACCTGATCCTAAAATAAGAGTCATTCTTTCTTATATTCTGATTTCCCCCTCTTCTTCCTCTAGCTGTCTCCCTTCTCAATCAAATCAACTCTTTAAATGTCCTTTTCCCTACATCACTTTGGGGTTTGTGGATCTTTCTTGTCTAGGTTTTCTTTTCTGTTACTATTTCTTCCGTCTTTCTGTCTCTGACATATAGCTGCTATTCCTCATATGTTGTATATGACCACATTACCCTTTGTGTTCTTGTTTCTGCTTCTTCTCTCTCAAAATCAGATCCTCTAACTCTTCTATCAAGATATGTTTATCTGACACATAATCAAATATCAAGGCAGCACATCCTTCCCAGGAAAGAAATTTTATATAATTTGCCTCAAGTACCCACATTTAAATGCTTAATGGTTGAAACAAAGAGGTGAGTCAAATGCCTTTTGGCCCTGGCTGAGTCATCCTAGGAAGGTAGAAGGGACTTGAAGAGACAAATCTAATCCAGGATAAGCTGGTCAGAGAGAACAAAGCACAAGAGAAGCTCCTCTGATCCAGCACCCTGCTGGCTTTTCTCCAGCAGATGCATCAGACAGCAAGATAAGGCATCACAGACCACAGGGGACCCTAAGGCTGGGGACCACACAGAAAGGGTCAATGCCAGTTTGAGGATTTCTACACAATTTCAGAATTGGCAGTGGGTATGATAATTTTTTTGGTCTATCACCAACTCCATACCTCTGCCACCGTTTTCTTAACATTGTGCTTACTAGTGACATTTCTAAGTACATATATCATTGGACTAAATAGAGTTTGCTTCAGAAATGTAATAAATTCTAGCCCAATCCGATTACTGCTTTTCAAATGAGATGATAGTACTATTCTTGTACTGTCTAATTGCAAGTAAGAGCAAAACTGTATGTACTAGAAGACCCTGGAAACAGAACTAGGTCTTGGCAATAGTGTTTTGAAATCATAGACCATCACCAAAGAGAGAAGTTCCATCACTGGGAAAAGAATACATCACTTACATAACATAATTTCAAATCTGAATCAAATTGAAGAAATTATTTTAACAGACTCCTTTCCTAAAAGCACTATCCACTTTTTATATAATTTTATGTCATTATCTATTCTTATACAACATTTTTCATTTTTTTCTTATAAAACATGCATCATTTTCTTCTCCCCCCCCCCCCAAGTATATTGTTTTTAATGACAAGGTCTCACTCTACTGCCCAGGCAGGAGTGCAGTGGTGTGATCATGGCTTACTGCAGCCTCGAACTGCTAGGTTCAAGTGATCCTCCCAACTTAGCCTTCCAGGTACCTAGGATTACAGGGGCATGCCACCATGCCTGGCACATTAAAAAAAAAAAGTTTTGAAGAGATGAGGTCTCGCTATGTTGCCCAGGGTTGTCTTGAACCCCTGAACTCAAGCGATCCTCCAACTTCAGCCCAACAAAGTGCTGAGATTACAGGGAGAGACACCACGACTAGGCTAATGTATCATTTTCTATAAAGGACAAGAACCAGGTAGACTGATAAACAGGAACCAAAATAGTTTTTGTTGGATTAACTGGTGTGTGTGTGTGTGTGTGTGTGTGTATGTGTGTGTGTGTGTTTTCTAGAAGCTTCTATACCACCCCATTTCTAGATTGGATAAGTGAAGAAAATGGGCAAGTCTATGAGCATGGAATCCCATGAAACTCCACACCAGGTGTCCTGACTTGGACACAACCTGGAATGGTTAAAAGAGTGGTCTGTGCCTAATCATCAACTCTGTGCCAAAGAGGAACCCCAGTAAAGTTCTAAACTCACACAGACCCATCAAGACTGGAAACCCCAGTGCTATCTCCAAATGGGATTCTAAAACTAGGGAGAATGATGTTTTAGGGAATCCTTGAAACCTCTAAAATTATAAACAGGTGTGCATGAAGAAAATGAACTACTTTGCAATATCCCAAATGCCTTGTAAGGAAGGTGAAGGTTTTGAACCACAAGGTCCCCTAGATTCACTCAGCATCTTACCAGGTATCTAGAAAATGCAAAGGCAGGCCTGGAGCAGAGCTTGGGAGAAGCTGGAGAGAGAAGCAGGAGAGAGCTGGATTGCCTTACACTGCTCGAAAAGGACTTGGGGATTCTGAAGCCAGTAGGGATTAGGAGATGAAGAGGAAAGGGATTAGGAGATGAGGAAGAAAGGGTGTAAGAGGGAAGAGAGAACCCGCGGGATGCTGTGAGCTGGGGACTAGGTGGGGTGGAACAGGCAGGGGAGTATCCACTTTGGGGAAGCTCAAGGGCCTGTAGAGCCAGGACAAGTGGTGCCCCGTAGAAGTCAAGTGAACTGCTCTGATGGATGGCCCTCCTCATTCCCTCCAAATTTTCCATCTACCACATGCACAGGCTTTCTAAGCACGGAGACTTCTGGCATTTGAGGAAGGGAGTATACCACATATCTGAATCAAAGCGATGCAGACAAGGGGCACATGTGTGACAGGGCAGCCCAACCCACACACTGACACACTTGGGAGCACACACAGCACCACATGCTGTGAAGACAGCGCCCCTGGGCATCTGTGGACATCCTCAGAAGCATCTGACCTTTCACAGCACAGAACAAAGCTTCAGAGGGAATCCTGTTTAGATCTAGAGACCCAGAGATGCCCGCGATGCCATCTGGGTTCACAAAAGTATTTATATGATGGGACGCTGGGAAGTGAATGTGCATTTTCCTGCAGAAGGATCCAAAGCTTTCCCCCCGATCTTTAAAGCAGCCCATGTACAAAAGGAGCAGCACCTCCCAATAAGTTAAGAGGAGTCACTGCTTCAGAGAGCTCTGTTCTGTAAATGATTTTTTTTTTATTTCGAGTACATTTCACCAGGATGGAAAACACCATAAAATCGAGTGGAAAGAACTTGAACCAGGAGCTGAGAGACTTAACTTTTCTTTCTGACTCTGCCATTAAGTGGCTGTGCGACAGCGGGCCACCCTCCCTACCCTGTGTGAAAGTGGGATAATTATCCTAATTTTTACCTCGCAGTGTCGTAATGAGGATCAAATAAAATAACAGATGTTCATGCACTTTCTGCAGCACATGGTGCAACACAGTATAAGATATTATTAGATCTAATCTGGCATTAGATTTGCTAATCTAGTACCAGAATAGTAAGTACAAAAAATGACCTCAGTAAAAATATTTTTGCAATTCAACCATGGATATTACTCCCTTTTCTTGCCATAGTAAACAATGGTGCTCTGCTTTAAACGGGACTTTCATTGTACATCCAACAATTGGAGTCTCACTGTTTTCCAGTCTCACTTTACAACTCCTGTTTCATGACTTTTCCCACCTACTGCCTTCACCTCTGGAGGCGAGCACGGAGAATTTGCGCAAAGGCAGAGGAGGCTCCGCTTGCGTTTTCTCTGCGTGGCAACAGGCATGACATTCGATCTGACACAGGGATTAAGTCATTCATGAGGAGAGCCCAAAGGGAGGGACAGCTCCAAGAAAACAATCAGGCTTGCTGGTGCTACAACATCCAGAAATCCAGTCACTTCTGCTACAGTTATAATTTGTAGTCTGTCTGGCACTGAGAAATCTAACTGCAGTCTCTGTGGTTTAAATAAAATGTATCTACAGCAGCTCGGAGCCATGTTTTAAAACGTTCCATGTTATTTTAGCTCAAGGACAAGCTTTTAAAATTTAAAGGAAACTTTGGCTTTAATTATAGATTAAAAGTGAAAGTTGTTTTAAAGGAATGCTGAGTCCCACCGTTAGAGAAAACACTTGAAATTTTTAAAAAAATTAATTCTTCTCTTAAAGCAACAATCTTCATTCATGTAGGAAGATCAGAAGCAGAGAGTATGCACTCACTCGTAAAGACAACATTTTTGTGGTTTTCAAACTATGCTAGTCACAGTTCACCCACTTAGTATTATATTTTCCAGTGATTTCAGTTACATTTTATGACCAGGATGCAATATTTTAATAGCTGTTATTCCTGACACAAAGGCAGAGCTAACAACAGGCAGTTAATATTGTCAGTTAGCCTTACGTGTAAGAAAACACGGTATCTTAGAATTTAAACTTTGTATGAAACACAGATGTTGAATTACGCTGTTTGTACAACAAAAGCATTTTAAAACACAAGAGTCTGCACTGTCCTTAAAACCTGATTTGATTTAAACCCTACAGTTTGGGGATGTGTTCTAAAAATCAAGGCACAGCTTTGCTTTCTGTGGATTTATAGAATGGTGTGAAGCAGAAGCCTTAAGTAGCATCGATGGCAGGGTCAGGGATCCAGTGCCTGGAGGGCTCAGGGGGGCAGGGAGCCAGGGCCTGAAGGGGGCAGAGGCAGGGGACCCAGGGCCTGGAAGGGACAAGGGCAGGGTGCTAAGACCTGGAGGGAACAGGGGCAGGGAGCCAGGGCCTACAGGGAGCAGAGTCAGGGAGCCAGGGCCTGGAGAGTGCAGGGTCAGAGAGCTAGAGGCTGGTCTGCTGCTCCAGGCATGGCCTTCCTCATCTGTACTCTGCATTCTGGGGTCACTCTGCATTCTGAAATCTGACCATAGTCCTACTGTTTTCTCAACAGACTCGCTGCCCCTTTCAAAAGGAGAGTTCACTAATAAGGAATTGCCACCTGTTCCATGCAATGGCTTCACCCACCTTCATAACTTTTGTACTCCACAGCCCTCAGGAGAGTTGCCGCAGGCAGATTCTTGCCTCTCTCTGGACACTCTATTGTGTCCCCAGAATCCTTCTCTTACAGAGATATGCTTTATGGCTGTGGGGACTCTGAAACTAGAAAAGGAGGTAGAGAGACCTTGCCAAGATAAACTATCTGTAATTAGCACAATGCCAGGCACATAGAAAATGCTTGAAAATGGCAGCTGTTGTCACCATGTGGGTAGACATTCATCATGCCCTTGGGAACGACCTAGCCAGCCACCTCAGAAATGCATTGTCAGCAGCTGATGCCTGTCTGTGTGTCAAGGTGCCTAGCTCATGTCATAGAGAAAATATACATCGCCTTGAGGTCAGCAAGAGTAACACACGCATAAAGAGAATACATATGTTTTTTGTGCTCATATTTAAATAATTATGTAAATTTCAATAAACTTGCTTAGGATTTGATTACTCAGTTTACAGATTTTCTATACCAAAAGCATTTATACTTTATAACTTTTTATAAAGCATCTTTTTGTACTTTATAATAAAAGGTCACAATAATGATAATGTTTATTGTTTAAACATTTGAGGTCAAATAGGCAAAACCTTACCCAACCCCTCCCCACCCATGACCTATGCTGAAGTAGACAGAATTTTGCTTCCATGACTTTCCCTCCCAGTGTTACAGCTATGAATATGTTATATTCCAGGTTAAAAGGGACTTTACAGGTGTAATTAACCTTAAAATGGAAAGATTATCCTAGATCATCTGGGTTAGTTCCATATAATTACAAGAGCTCTTAAGTGCAGAGCTTTTTCTGAATTGAAGGCAGAGGGGAAGGTCAGAGATTCAAGCCTGAGAAGGATCAACATGTATTTGTGGCTAGAAAGTACAAGGGCCAGTTGTTTGAAGGGATGGGGCAGCCTCTAGACTCAGAAAGGCAAGGACATGGGGATGTCAGTCCTACAACCACAAGGAAGTGAGTCATGCCAATGGCCTGAATAAGCTTGCAAAGAGGTTCTTGCCCAGGGCCCCTCTGGTAAGAGCCCAAAGTGACTGACACCTTGAGATCAGCCTAGCAGAAAACCCTGTCATGCCCTGATACCCTTCTGACCTCCAAATCAGACAACATAAATGGGTGCAGTTTGAAGCTACAAAATGTGTGGTGATTTGTTATGAAACAAGAGAAAATGAACTCATATGCACAAAAACTATTATGTGATTTATAATTATAGCCATCAGCTTTTTGCTCAACATCGTTAGAGAATTCAAAGACAACACACTGAACTCCTGGCTGCTGCATGCAAACTGTCCACTCCTGGTGATGCCTGCACCATGATCTTAGGCTGGGCTTCTGGCATCTTCCTTGCCCTTTTTAGTTGCAAGGGTTTCATGTAATACTTTCTTAGAAAAGGTACTGGTACTGGTCCATGGCCAGTTAGGAACCGGGCCACACAGCAGGAGGTGAGCAGTGGACAAGCAGAGCTCTGTCTTCTGTCAGATCAGTGGTGGCATGACATTCTCATAGGAGCGCAAAACTCTATTGTGAACTGCTTATGTGAGAGCTCTAGGTTGCAGGTTCCTTGTGAGAATCTAATGCCTGATGATCCCCCAGTCCAGGTGGAAAAACTGTCTTCCACAAAACTAGTCCCTTATGCCAAAAAGGTTGGGGACTGCTGTTTTATAGGATGTACCAAAAGATTAGCTACCTACCAGGTATGGCAGGTACTGCCTAACACAACGACAACAAATTCAACTCAAACAAAGCACTCAAGAAATGTTAGCTGCTCCAACAAAAGAGGCTCCTGCTCTTGGAAAGATCCTAAGAACAGTTGCCTATTTTAAACTCATTACTGTATAAGCAGCACGGTTTCTACCTATTGACAGATGTACTACCAAGCTTGTTCCTGAAGGAAGAAAGAAAACTCAAAGAAAACTATTCTGTGGTCAATCTATCACTGTCCAGGGACTTAAAATTATGGTAAAATAGTCAATTAGCTAAGCCAAAGTCAAACCAACCAAGGAAGAATCTGAACAGGAGTGCCCCAAGCAAAGCTAATATGCTTTTTAAAAGATGATGATAAGGAAGAAGAGGAAGAAGAAGAAATAATAATAAAGGTATTAGGGAAAAGTAAAATTATTCTGACATTTTCAAAATAAGTCAGAAATGCAGATTTTAATACATAGTTTATTAACAGTATGCTTTTGAAATATGATAATCCTGCTCTCCTATGGTTTCTTTTTATTTTGATGCATAATTTTAATCAACTACATTTGTAGCAATAACTAAAAATTATTAAAGTAACACAAGTATGAAACAATATGAAGTATACAACATTTAATGCTCCATCAATTGACAATTTTGCTGGAAGGAAAGATTGACAAAAAGAGTGGAATTCTTAGCTCTTTGTTTTACTTAAAAATTCCCTACAATATTCATTCAAACAAAGAACCTACGTTTTTCACTGGAAAGGCAAAAAGAAAAATTCTAGCATGCCCTGCTACATGCTTAACTGCAGAGTAAAACAGTATTCATTTGGATTCTAGTCACATTTCAAAAGTGTAGTAGTTATTAGGTGCACAATTGCCAAGTAATACTAAATCCTATTATTATAATTACAGGCATTTTAATTTAACTTAATTATATTTAACTCTTTATTCTAAGGACTGTAGTTTAGGAAGTCTTACCCATCATAGCATGTCATGTTTATGTATATGAAACCTACCAGTAATTCTGCAAGAATTATCACAGTTCCATTCTATGTACTGGTACTCTATATTTGTTATTCCTTGATATTTAGAATCTATGCATGACACTGTCACAAGTGGGAGCTAAATTGGGTACACACAGACATAAAGATGGGAAAAACAGATATCATGGACCCCTAAATAGAGGAGGACAGGAGGGGGTAAAGGACTGAAAAACTACCAGTTGGGTACCAGGCTCACTATTTGGGTGATGGATTCAATAGAATCCCAAACCTTACCATCAAGCAATATGCCCATGTAACCAACCTGCACGTGCACCCTCTAAATGTAAAATTAAGAATCTATACATAGTTTTTAATGTGTGCAAATTCTCAGTGAAAACTATCAGAAGCAAGATAAACATCCTTTACAAAAAAATCATTTTCTAAAAAATCCGTATTACAGAGTTACCCTTTAAGAGAGTGCAATTAGTAAGCTTTATTTATTTCTCTCTCAAAGTTCCATTAAGATTACAGAATGTAAGTCTGAAAACAAATACATGCTTAACAGTGCTTGAAACAATAAAGTGTACCATTGCCAAATCAAAAAAAGTGAGAAATCCATGGTAGAGAAAATGCATATGGCATCAAGTTGGTGGGGAAATCTAAGCAGAGAACCACAACACAAAACAGGTGGAAGGCAAGACTGTGGCCAGCATGAACTGTTTCTCCCAAAGAAGAAGAGGCTCCACGTCAGAGGCTAACAGACAGCAAGAGGGTTACCAGCAGAAGCAAGAAGATGGCCAGTTACATGCCAGCATCAAGGAGCTGGGACATCCCTCCTTCCTCCCTGAGTTCGCAGGGAGCTTTCTGGGTCAGCTAGCCCCAGGACAAAGCTGCTACAACATTCTCTGAACAAGTCAGGGGACCCGTCTAAGGAGGGTCCTTAGCAAAGGCTTTAAGGTCATTAAGAGGTGCAGAGTAGAGATTCCAGTAACTTCTGATCTCAGCAGGAGTCATGAAAAAGAAGCTATGAAAAAGAAGCGAAAGAATAAAGGAAAACATTCTTGGAGAATAAAAACAAGATCCCAAACTTAAAAACTGCAATAAAAAAGCTGATTAATAGAATGGATTGAGGGAAAAGCTGAAGATCAAACTAGTAATCTGGAAGATAAAGTTAAGGAAACTATTCATACGATAGAGGAGAAAGATGGAAAATGTGAGAAGAAAAGCAGAGAACCAAGGAATCCCAGGCCAAGGGCATTTCACAGGTAAACTCAAGCATTCAAGACATCAGGAGGACCTAATCCTTACTTCATTTAAATTGTTTCAGAATACAGAAAGACGAAATGCTTTCTAGTTTATTCCACAAGACTAATGCTCTCTTTGCACAGTTTCAGTATTCAGGAAAAAAAAAATTAAAGACAAATCTTGCTTGAGAATTTTGATGCAAAATTACTAACTAAAAATGCTAGTGAACTGAATCCAGAAATATATTAAAATAATAATAATATATTATAATGGAATACAATTTTTCCTGATAGCTAAACTTATGTAAATAACTTAAATAGATGAAAAGAGGACTACTAGATGATAATCTTAAAAACTATAGAAATAGTATTTTATAAATGCAATAACCTATTCAGTTATGTGTCTATTTGTGGGAGAAGATCTCTTGTTAAATGATTCTAGGAAAGAAAAGAAAATCCCTTAATCTGTAAAGTGATTACACCAGAAACCTGCAAATTACACTTACTAGTAAAATATAAGAAAGATTCCCTTTAATGCTGCTGTCACTGCTGTTACTCAATGCTGTTTTGTAACGCCAGGCCAATACGATGCAACAGATGAATGGAGGGAGGGAAGGGGAAAAAAGGAGAGTAAACACATGAAACTTTCCATTTGAAGATGATATATTTGTGAACTTTGACAATACAACTGAATATAAGAACAGCACGAAATGCAACAGCTTTTCTACATATCAGTGATAACTATTAGAATAGACAAGAATGCATCCACAAAAGAAACAATAATTAACTCTACGAGAAATATGCAAACCCTATGTAAGAAGACTATAAATATAAATATGCAAATCCTATGTAGGAAGACTATAAAAATGTACTGAATGCCATGAAAGACCATCACAATATTGAGAAATCTACCATGTCCTCAGTGGGAAGACTTGATATCATAAGGACAAAAATATTCCCCAAACTAACACATATAGTCAATGCAGTCCAAAATTAATTTTTAATAGTATTTTAAAAAATGGATCTTATCAAACTTAACCTAAGGTTCAATTGGAAAAGTAAATTCAAGAGCTTAGATGAGAATATTTTGAAAAAACTAAAGTAGACATACCCTGTCATATGTAAAAATGTACAATAAAACTACAGTTATGAAAATGGTACACTATTATTATAAGAATACTCTTTAGCTAGGCATGGTGGAGCATGTCTGTAGTTTCAGCTACCGGGGAGGCTGAAACAGGAGCATCACTAGAGCCCAGGAGTTTGAGGCTGCAGTGAGCTGTGATCACACCACTGTACTCTAGCCTGGGTGACAGAGTGAGACTCTCTCTAAAAAAACAAAAAATTAAAATTAAAAACAGTTTTCTGGGTCCCACCCCAGAATTTCTGATTTAAAATTTTTTTTAAAGTTTGAATGGAATACAATAGAATCTAGAAAGAGACATACATATAAAGATTACATTTCAAATCAGTGAGGAAAGGTAGACATATTCAATAAACTGTGTTAGGATGACTGGATATTTGGGGGAAAAAAAGAAGTCAGATTATTATCTCATACAGCATACAAAAATAAATTGTTATAAGTATATAATGTATAATTAAAATAATAAAATATTAGGAAAACTGTAAAAGCATACTTCTATCATTTGGGGATAGACCTTCCTAAAAATGACATGACATGAACACACTGTCAGATTGAACCACATGCAGTCCACCCTCTGTGGCCTCCTATACCACCCTAAGGGCTAAACCCACCCCTATCCCCAAACAGGGTCCTCATCTGCCACCAGGTAGGTTGACTGTTGCCGTCTCCCCAATGCTCCTCTGAAATGTCCCTGTCCTGTTGCTCAGAAGCCTGAGTTCTATTTCTAACCAACATTATGATATGCATTTAACTGTGGCCTCCTGTAAACTGTGGGCCTCCTTCTCTCCCCATGCACTGTACAGACTCTTAGACTGTCAGAGCTGTCAGGTTCTCATGAGCTATCTCGTCACACATCTTCATTCCCCAGCTAGTGGATCTACGGCCCTGGCTAATGAAGAGCTCACCTTAGAATACACACCTATCAGCTGGCGGGTCTGGTTGGGCTGAGCTCCTGACTGCTGAGACACTACACCGTTCCTTCCACGTTACGGCTTCCCGTGCCCTGATCTACAAGTGGGTGACTTCATGCCAGGTAAGGACATGGACTGGAGAGAAGATTTGGATCCAGCAAAACTATTTTCCAAATCATAGTTGAAGCAACAGGAATTTCACTATATTCAAAATACAGGTTAGACTTATACTGCTTCCACCCAGCTTCTACCCAGACCTTTATTCTACAGTTTTAATGAAAGCAGCTGGGAGACAAGGTGAGGTCAGAATCAGTACAGGCAGATCATGCACCTCCATGGTTCTTCTCTGAGCTTCCTATTAGCATTTCCCCAGTCTGTGTGTGTTAGGGGGTGGGGATTAGGCATGGAATTTGGGGGCTGGTAATATGTCATGAAATCATAAAGTTGAGCTTTTTTATATTTTCCTAATGAGAGGAAAGTTATTGTAACTATAAACTAAATTTTATTGCTTCAATCATAGTAACCATGAAATAGTCCTCGAACACCTTTCAAGATAGTTGAGAATTACTATTCCAGATGATTTATGTTTATACTTTTCCAAGCACATTTTAAGAAAAAAATATATATACATAAAAATCTTCTGAAAGGAAAAAGTACACAGGTTAGATAAGCTGCAGACCCCATGGGCTACTGAATAAATAGGAATCGGTGCCATATTTCTGAAAAGGTCTAAAATAAAGGAACCCAGGAGACACAATAAAAACTAAAACAAGACCAACTGCACTACTGACAAGGTTATGAAAAAACTTCTTGATCCAGCTGGATAGCTTTAGCAGCTCAGAAGAGAATTACAGAAGAAAAACAAATGCAGCAAGAATAGATGCAACCAAAACAACAATAAGAGAAAATGGAAAATAACCGTATCACTTAATCTCAGCTGCAAACTAGTGAAGGCTGTATGGGTCCACAAGCAACCACCGTATTGCAGCCATCCTGTTTCGTGCTAAACTCAGGCATCACAGCAAAGGCACTTGGCACCAAACAGCTCTGGCCAGGGATTTTACGTTTAGAAATGTAAGACCCAGTAACATTTAAGGAATTCTCTCCCTTGCCAGATAGCCATCCCCTTGCCCTGAAGCCATGTGACATACCACTTTGCCTTTTTGTGTGTGCATCTGTTGTCTGAATCAGTGTAGAAAACTGGGAGGAGAGACTCTGAATTTTGGCCCTTAGCAAAAGGGTACATTTTAGTATCGTGACAGTCTTGGCAGAACAGGGCATTCTTACTTGAAATGTCTCCGCCATGCTGAGAGATTTGTCCACCATCACCTGAGTCTGGCTCTGCTGAAGGGACTATCAGTTCTTAAAACATGGGCAACTTACAGAGCAGTTTCTTGGAAATCTCACTTATGAATGGTTGTCTATGACCACCTTTCAGCATTTTAAGAGGTTTCATTTTCATTTGAGTTCTTTGTTTTTTCCATTTTACTTTCGTATTACTAAAATATTCCTCTCTAAATCACTATTGTAAAAAAATTGGTTCTCTTTATTTAAACGAATAAAGGCAATATTTGGTTTGTATGTAGTGTGTGCACACACATGCGTGTGTATAATAGTACCAAAAAGGGAATACACTCTTTCTATCAAAGACTGTACTGCAGATACTCCAAAGTACTGAAACTGGGAAAGAGGCAGTGTTATCCCTATCTGCAGCCCAGTGACTCTGGAAGACACGACGTGCACTTAGAAGCATCAAGGCTCCAGTGCCAACCACTAAGGTTCTGTCCTAATCTGTGAGACCATGAAGACTAAACTTTAATTTTGCCTTTTCTAAGTACCTGACCTGAGGAAATGCTAAAAGTGAATTCTACCCCATAGCACCTCCTACTGGGCTGGGAAAAAATAGTTCATGACTCATTTTTCTGACTGGGAAGACTCAAAACTGGTGGAAGCAGATGAGTAGATGAGTGGTGTCATTGCTTAAAGCTGAAACTAATCAGTCTTTCCCAAACCCACTTTTCAGTCAGATTGTTATTATCACTGAGGTTGTTTCTAATTACTTCCTGGTAATGACTTCAATGTTTCCAGTCTTTGCAGAGAGAAGATACCATTGGTCTTTTTCAAAAGCTACCGGTTTTCCAACTGTACTCAATTTTTACTACTACTTCTTCTCCTTCTTTCTCTCTCTCTCTCTCTCTCTCCCCACCCCCTCTCTCTCCCTCCCTCCCTTTCTCTCCCTCCCTCTGTCTCCCTCTCTCTCTCTCTCTCTCTCTCTCTCTCATACACACAAACCACAGAGACTTTTGGTTACCAGTATTAACTGTTAGGCATCTTCTTCAAATCATTTCTATTTTCCTTAATAACCAAAGTGTGATCCCTAGGTACTGAATTGCTATTACAACCTGCAACTTATGTATCAACTTGCATAAAAACCTTTCCACAGTAGCCATTAAAACAGACAATTTTAGAAATGCACACACACCTACCGCAAATTTCCAAAAGTTCAACAGTTGTGATTCAAGTATTTCTTTTTTTTTTGGTAAGAATCAATTAAGTGCCTGAAATTGCTGAAAGCAATTAGACTTACTGTACAAAAGCTCAGGATCACATCTCTAAGCAACGGAGCAACTCATCCAAAAAGCGAATACTTTCAGTGCTTTTGTGTAGTGCCTAAAGCAATTTCCTAATCTGTGAAATATGGACTGAACTGCTTTAAAAGCTGTCTGCTGGATTTACAAAAATCCCTCACTCTTTACCTCTTTAATACAATCAAATAGAGAGAAACCAGATAACAAAGCTGTCAAAGAGGAAAGAGAGAAGAGGTTCATTATGCAGCTGTCATTTAAACATGCTGTCTTTCATTTAAACTGAAAATCAAGAAAAAAATCAAATTTTGTGAAAGAAATTGAACAAAGTGATCAAGTTTAATATTTTTTTGTTGCTTCTTCAAAACTCACAGTAGCAAATGATATAATTTGACAGAAAACAAGAACACAGGCTTCCAAAATTTAAAAGTAGCAACATTCTGGACTGGAAGAAAACACATACTTATTCCAAATAAAAATTCTGTTATACAACAAGGCAAATTTTGACATTAAAAAAATCCCTTCTTAATTTTAGAAATAAAGTAGGGTGGTAGAAGGGAAAATCTAACTGTTAACTAACAAATAAATAAATAAATAGGAAGGAAGGAAGGAGAAAAGAAACCACTTCCATTTTATTAAATAGAATGTCTTGCTATTTTCACAGACAGTAAAAACTTTCTGACATCCTTTTTAGTTTCAGGCTAAGAGGTGTCAATGGATCTTACTTGGTCTTGTCAGTGTGTAAAGAGTTTACAAACCTAACTAAATTTAGAATTAATGGGAGTTATGCGCTTATATTCCTTATACATAGAAGAAGAAAAAAAGACCTTTTTATGCCAATTTTAAGTTTGGCTTGATTTTTTTATGACTTATTTAGAAACTCTAGGGAATGAAAAAGTCTCTTAATGGAAATATTGACACAGTCTTAAATATAGTGGCATGAACAAGCACTTCTATGAAACTGCACCAGGATATGACTGACCAATGCAGCAAGTCTGAATGCATTGAGTATCAGAAAATCAATTATAATAGATTTGCTGTTAACTGCCAGTAGAACAGTAATGCCAAAACACAGAGAATGCCTCTGCAGAATCAAAATTTCATGTTGGTAAACTCATTTTTATCAGGAAGATGTGACAAATGTATGGGCTTTTTACTCCACATGAAGGAGAGAGAAAATGTAAAATTTCCACATGGATTTTCTCCTCTTCTGATATGTGATCAAAAATAGTTATCCTTAAAAAGTCATAGATTTGACTTAGGGGTCTTGTCAATCCTGAGAATAAATATGGCAGAACTTAAATAAGTGGATCCAAATCTGTGCTTTGTTTCTTAAGTCTCACCTACAAGGCTATATAATAAGTGAACAATAAATACCATGACTTAGTGCAATCAAGTCTGTAAGAGCTCCATTTGTTTTTATTTGTCTGTCTGCTATGCTTTTTATTCTTCATTGCATTTTATTTAAACTAGCTAAAATTTTCCATTTTTTGTCCTTGCATTTCCCTGGAAGTCACTCATTTACTTGAACCTCAATTTAGTGTCATTTTATACTTTTTAAATTTTTATTTTTAATCTCTTAAGCTCTTCATTGTTTTAAGCTTCATTGTCTAATTTTTTCCTGGTTTTTATTTTATATTTTTATTCTTTTTAATTTTTGTTATCAATTTAAACCTAATCAGGATGCTTTTCTTTTTCTTCTCATTACACAGACACAGATAAACATATAGTTCTATCAATTAAAATGTCTTTGATGATGTAAGGAGCAGACTAAATCATTAAAACACCAATTCACTCATTAAAAAACATTTATGGAGCAAATATGTGAAAGACACTGCACTAGTGCTAGGAGGACTGTAAAGAGCTTTGAATACACACAAGGCAGTGAGAATGAGGACAAAAGAAGAGAGACGGAACACGGCTGCATTTCAGAAAACAGCTTGCCTATTGTTCAGACTAGTATGAAATCAGTGTTCCTATCCTCCTCAGGTACCACTGTGAAAAAGGACAAAAGTATCACAATCAAACACAACCCGAAGACGTTTGTACAGTTTCCAAACCAAGCTGCCTCATGCTTTCGATTTGTTGGTAAGCAGCATCATGTGTGGCTGCAAGTCTCAGCATCTATCTACATTTAGGCTTCTTCAGTCTCTCACATGATCCCAAATAACAAAGAAAAGCAAAAAACTGCCCCTGAAGGAGCCAGCAAGCTGCTCATGCTGCCAACATTTGTTCCCTTTTTTTTTTTTTTTTTTGGTTTATTTTGGTCTACCATTAATCTCTCAGTTCTTCACAATTAGTAGAACACTACAACAGTATCATTTAAATTTTGCAAGTGAATCTACAAAATGTACTTTTCAAAAATCAAGTTAATTCAAACATAATCCATGTAAATGTGTTCTGCCATCTTCATTACTGATAAATATTTATTAACAATCTACGGTGTTCAGAATAGTGCTTACGTTTTTAATAACTCTACAGTAATCCCATGCATACTTAAAGGTCAGCATTTGTATAAATCTTGTTTAGAAGATTAGTGCTTTGAAATAAGTCATTAGGAAAATTCCCTCTTAAAGGCTATCAGCAAGACAGTTTCCATTTGTGGTTAACCCTAAGGTTACTGATTTAAAAGGGTGGAACAGCATATAAAAAGCCCAGGGAGGAGGAAGCTTAAAGAGAAAGGTTGATAAAGCTGTGCTTAATATTATAAGCTTAGGAGAGCAAAAAATTCTCTATTTCTTTAATTGGTACTTAAATTTCGGCTATCTGGAAATTTCACATATGTGAAATACCTCATTCCCAGATGGCCTCTGTTAGATGAGGTACACGACAAGAAATTGGATAACCTTTCAAGTATCCTTTAAATGTCACTAGCTGGACTGGTGATAGAGGGTTTTATTATTCTCCACTGGAATACATCAGCAGTCATATGCACGCCAGGAAAAGAACGTCTGGAATAATCTAAAAAGGCAAAGCTTAATTTTTTCACTAAAAACAAGAAAATGACAGCACAGAAAGGGAAATAAAGTAAGACAGTATCCGTGGTACACTTACTGGTCAACAAAATCCCAAAGAGAAACCTAGCATGTACACAGATAACTCATACCCCCTCCCTAACAGATAGATGGCTCTTGATGTAGCTCCTTCATAATTGCCACCAAGCTTTCTTTAAGCTACTCTCAAATGCAAAATCTGAAATCAGTGAAACAGATATATTAGAGATGATGATTCACTGTCCAAAAAGATCTGCCTAGGCATCTTTGTAAATCTGACTTCTGGTTCATTTAAATATGTATCACTGATAAGTAACCTAGCACAAAACGAAAGGCTCCAGCAAGCCTGAGCTAAGGCCTGCATGAAGCAGCTCTTAATAAATGTTCTTGTATGTGGAATGAATGTACGTAGGAGCAGAAATCACATATATTATCATATACAAGTAGATCGTGTCCCAGAAGAGCCCTTGTTACGTCAGTTGTTTAGAACTGAGAGTACATTTCTCCAAAGAAATTTTGCTGTAAATTAAGGTTAAAATCCCTGGCCGATCCAATGGTTTATGGAACTCATGAGCATATCTAGATTTTACTACTGATACCAGCTTAAATTATAAGTACACAGTGTGCAGGAAGAGAGAGAAAAATGAAAAAAGAACATTTTTCCTCCCTGAGGATCATCATTAGCCAAGAAAAAGGTCTGGAGATGGCAGTTGGCCTCTGTCATCCTCCAAAACTTTCTATGTCCTCGTTTCCTCTTTCCTCGGTAACCAAAAAGCCTTGTTCTCTCATTTTGTTCCAATTCTCCAACTATGGCAGGCCATTCAAATGAACCCTACCCCCCAGCATCCCATGCACCAAATAAAGGGCTCCTTTTATTCTTTCAGTCAAAATCTCCGTTTCTTCATGGATATTCACCTTAGTCAAGTGGAGGGAAAGCTAGCCTGATTAATTCACACTAACATAGAAAATACTCCTATCTGCCTGGATGGCTTGGCTATACCAGATGTGTCTAATTAAGAAGGATTTTAGACAGTTTAGCAGGATGAGGTTTAAGCATTCAGTCTCTTGGGAGTAGGATAAATTTATGAATTATATACTGACAGAGCAGTGGAGCTCAGAGAGCAACTATTCTGATGTACTAGGTCTTTATAAATTGCTCACTTGTGAGCCGTGAAGAGAAAAAAATGCAATAGGGACTTGTCCTCAGACTGAGCAAAAGGAGGAAAGTCCTCACGGTTCATTTCAAGACTTGCCTGATCTCCCCCTTATCAAGTAAATTTCTTAGAAACTTCTATTCCCTCCTTCAGTAGAGAAAAAAAATTAGTTGATTTGGTTTTGAGAGTAAAGTCAAACTCTAATCTAAGTTAGGAAAGGTTCCAGTGAGGACTGCCTCTGTAATTTGGCAAAGATGGACCCACGCAGTGAATGTGAGCCCCCATGCATCAGGAATGGAGGTGGGCATTATGCCTGGAGCCTTATCCTGACACCTCAGATAGCAGACCCACCTAGGGACTATGGGCCTGCATGTCAGTTTGTAATGAAAATTGGATTTATTCCATAAAACATCTAAAATTGCCATTCAGAGTTAACCTAACATAGTGTAAATGGATTATAATTTTTAATTAGATGACTGAATTCAACGGATGACACTGAGTGACAATCTTCCTTTGAATTTTACTTGTTTTTAGAAGCAATGACCTTAATAATTCTGTTCAATTATAATGGTTTAACTACTGCTATCAGAAACATTTCAGCCAGTGTTGAGAGCCTACTATGCCCATGGCATGATGCCAAGGACCACAGATCCCAGAGAAATAACACTTACATAAAACCAATAAAAATATGTTTGCATTTGCTTTGACAGTTTCTAGTAATAACTTCAATTAGGATTACGACTTTATAATCCAAAGGCTTCTCCCTCCTAGAATTTAATAAGACTAAGAAATAAAATTCAGTGTTATATAATCCTTCTACATATTAACTTTTACTTGGCTTCTTTTATTACATATATTTAATAAAATGCATCATGAGACTGTCACTCTCTAACAAAAAATGGACAGGTAAATGGATAAAAGTTCTCAGCAGAGATGAAACAATAAATTGTATTTTAAAGTGTTCTTTAAAAAAATTGAAAGTTAAAAATATTTGTACTACTGCAGCACTGGGGGAGGGGTTGTTAACAGCAAGCTTAGAAAACTTCTATTTGGGTGAGGAAAGAAAGATACAACCAGATGGAACTGAAGGAATTCAGGATGAGCCTGTATGCCCGAGAAAACCATTGCAGTTGCTCAAAAGTATTTCTTGAAATCCCCTCCTCAACTATTTATATGCGCCTGGTAGCCCAGTTACAACTGACGTATCACTGTTGCTCCCACAGACAACAGCCACTTGCTGTTTGGATCTGAAACCTAGTAGATTAGTCTTAGGCCACCAGTCTTTCCTAATTTTTCATCCATAAATACAAAACATTTAGTCTGCTTTTTTAAAGCTTATAAACACGCATGAAAAACCAGAAGTTTACGTGTCTAGGTTGCTTTCTCACTGCTTGCATAACTAAAAAAAAAAGACTTTTATTTAAAAATAGAACTTGGCAAATGAACAGTCCATAATATGGACCAAGTTCATTTGGAATGCTTCAATAAAAATAAATGGCCAAGATATTTAACTCTGAAAAGAATCAACTGAACAGGAACACTATCCCTTCTGACTTTATATTTTGCCACCTTTGAAAAAGACATGCATTTTTTCAGAAGACTCAGAATTTTATAGGCGTATGACCTTGTTTTTACTAGACAACATAAAAAATGTACAAGAAAAAAGTATTTTTAAATGACAGATCATCAACTGCCAATTACTCTACCTCATTAAAAGTAATTTCATATTTTTCCAAAAATCTTTCTTGTTTTTGTCTATGCACATTTGTATTGTCTTAACTGTTTCCACAATTTTGAATTGTTTTTCACTTAGCATTACATTATTAATACTTATTATGTTTTTTCATAGTATCAGTATTCTAAATAAAAATATTGACTTTATGCTCTCTTAATCTGGTTTGGGATTAGAATAACAATTACATTTTTAAAAACTGAGATATTTCTCATACTTTCATATGTTACAGAAAAATATATAAAACTTGGGAATTGATTATTTCTTCAAAATTTGAAAAAAAACCGCAATGCATCTATCAAGTCATGTGTTTTGAGAATTGGATTTGCTAAAAATCTTAATTTATTCCTGAGTTATTAGTCATTTAAAACCTTTCTTACTTTATATATATATAAATTTATAATTTGATTTGTGTAAATTTATAATTTGATTTGTGTAAATCAAATTTATAATTTGATTTGTATAATTTATAATTTGATTTGTGTAAATAATACCAATTAATTTCATACACACATTTACATACAGTATATTGTCAAACATTTATGCATAGTATTTCATTATAATTTATAAACATCTTTTTTGTTTAATAACTATGTGTTGATTGCTCTATCTCCTTTGTCATTTCCAACTTTAATTTGCATAAATTTTTGCTTATTTATTTTATTATTGCTTTTGATGAGTTAACTTTTGATATACTCATCTATTTTTCACCTTCCTATTTTACTTTTTTGTTTTATTTTTATTATATTTTTAATGATCTGTATTTGAATGACTTGATTTCTTTTTCTTTCTCTGAAAACAAACATTCATAATGCTCTTAACTGCTTCCAAGTTCTGCTCTGGTCACATTAGTTAGATATTAATATGTAGTTTCTTCATTTTCATTATTGGCTAGATTGTCTTTTACTTTTCCCTAGACCCAATTATTACTTACAAGATTATTTTTATATTTCTTAAGATTTGAAGTTTGTTTTTATTGTTGGAATTAAAGATGCAAACAAAATATGAGGTTCATTTAAATCTTTAAAAATGGTTGATTTTTTTCTCTGAATCCTTGTAAATCATTTATCTTGTATACATTTGTAGACATTTGAAAATCATATTTCTGGCTAAATGATCTGAAGGACATAGTAAGCAGACCAAATTTAGATTTCTTAATGAAATCCTTTTGTTCACCTATCAAGCTCCCTGATAGTAAGAGGATAGATGTAGTAACATTTGTGTAGTATTTATCATAGGGCGTAGCGTACCATGATGATTCAATGAATAATTGGTGGTAGCACGTAAAAAAAAACAGCAGTAATAGTAACCTAGTACTAGTGACATTCTTCCTATCTCCTGTGCAGGCCAGCTGCACTCTTGAGCTGAGAAGAGTAGCTACAAAGTATTGCTGGTCTGGATTTTCTTATTGGTGACATAATGTGGCTGGACTAGATGCTTTCTCAAGCTATTTCCAGCTCTAACATTCTAAATCTCGTTTGTTGGCATTTTCAGGTCCCAGACTCTCCCTACCCCAGGTGAAGGTCATGCATATTCCCTGTTCCAAAGCAACCTGCTGAAACACATTCATAGAGCAATTTTCTCTGGGAACTGAAGACAAGATAAAAAATTTTACCAAACCTGCTACTCCATCTGAAAGTTTTGGACAGGTAAAAATCAATTTATTATTTCTGGAATGAAAGTAAAGTTTTCAAAGCTATTTATCAGCCCTACCTGTGCCTTCCAGGAATGAAAGCAAATTTCCAAAGCAACTGAAGCCAACCCTATACCTTTTCTTCACAAAAGCTTGGCACCCATGTTAATATGTGTTCACTTCCTAATTACTATTAGCAATCAAAGCGTTTTAGAAAAGATGTGATACAAAGTATTTTCATGTTATTCATAAAGGCTAATATATACCTGCTCTAAACATTGCTATCATTAAAATTAGAATTGTCATTAAGAATGAACAATCTGATCTTTATTATTAAAATGGAAAATTTCTCAGTGTTTGATAAGCCCATCATCTACTAACAAACATATCAATTGGCAATTAAAAACAAAATGAAAGCTTTAAAATTAAATTGTGGGCAATACCTAATCTGATAACATTACACTTGTCAAAATAAACCCTTCTGATGCATTTTAATTCTGCTTTATCAAGACATCACAGTAATTACTATAAAAAGCACAGGCTTACCTGTGCGGTAGACAAAGTTGCCTTCAGTTTCTGATGACGACGGAGACACCAACTCTTCCTCAAATTCATTGGAGCTAAAAGATCCCGAGTGGTTTCTTTGCCTCGTTTTTCCCATCATGGCAGTGTTTGTGGCCATGACGTGTCTCAAAGAGTCGTTAAGGTAACGGTTCAACAAGCTGCTCTTGTATTTTGGGGGTGACACGTAGTCCTCGCTGGCCCGTGACTCGGGCCTTACTCCAGCTTTTATGACCGAGCTCTCACCTTTAATCACAGGATGGTGGACTGGAGTATCATATCCCCCTTCATTCATGTGGTTTCTTGGAGGATTTTCTCCATCTAAGAGGAAAAAATTCACTGAGTAGTACTTACACATACTTTCCCCCAACCACCCAATATTTAATCACTAAAACATAAAAGGAAGACTATTTAAAATATATAAAATCAACTTTGATATTTAAGAATTTTAGGCAAAAGAAAGCAGAAATGTATGTAATCTCTCATTGACGGCATTTTAATTTTAATGAATTTAACAAAAAATGTTATTCTGACATACAATAAATCTATAAATAAGAGGAAACACCCATAATCCAGCTGGTCATTTATGGTATTATAAAAATAAAAGTACCTCATGCAAAAGAAAAGACCCATTTTTATGGGACCAATCTTAAAAACAGTAACTGAGGTGAACTTATTACAGAGGCAAAGCAAATAAAACAAAACAAAAATAATAACAAACCTTCGGAACATGAATCATCACTGCTTACACTAAGCCGCTCAGCATTTCCTTGAACATACTTGTTGTATAACTTTATTCTTAAAGCCCAGCTTAAATCTGGCTGTCGAACAGTATTCTTAAGCCGACGTCTTGCATTAGCAAACCAATTTGACACCTAAAACAGTATTAGTTTTCAATTAACGAAACATAAATCATATTACCCATCGTGCAATGACTTTTGTCGCATAAAGGCTCTAAGCCCCTCTCGATGCCTCTGATCATTAAGTCAGGACATAAGAGTACTGGGCATTCATATCCATTCAACAAACATGCTGAGTACTGGGCATTCATATCCATTCAACAAACATGCTGAGCTTGTACTACAGAGACTGAGCACTTTATATATTCTGGGAATAAGAAAATGAAGAAGCCCTGCCATCAAAAGATTTGAGTAAGAGAAATGTCTAGTAAGAGAATATACAAATAACCAATATAAAAAATAATCTGATGAATGGCATACAAGACATTAAACTAAATGATGCAAGGGTTCAAAGGAAAGAAGGGTTACTTATGTGATTCAAGACTTCATGAGGACTATACACTAAGCTTTGAAAAAAGGCCAGAATAGGTCAGGTAAAGAGGGTAGGGAACTGTATTCCCAAAAAAGAGGACAAAGGAGCAAATATGTCCCAGAGACATTGTCAGGGGTGAGGAAGAGGGAATCAAACCTGTAACCAAGAGAAGGGTAGCACCATTTTGGGAAAGTATAACTTTTTGAGGATGAAAAAGACATTGCCTATTATGGGCAATGCCTGATTTGAAGTGCTAGAAAAGTATGGTGAGATGTCTAGCAAGAAAACAAAAGTTACTTGAGACTCAAGAGGGGAAGATCAAACTCAAGAGTCACATGCACCGAGGTGACAGTTGAAGTTGTGAGCTGGGAGGGCCAAGGACTAAGCTTTGGAAACTGCCAGTAATTAAAGAAGTAGGACCATAAACGAGAAGCTTGCAAAGCAATCAGGGATAGAGTGATCACAGAAGAGGGAAGAACAAAAGTAAAATAATATGTTGCTTAAAGACAAAGTCAAATGTTTCTTAGGCAACTAGGTGAAGGCGAAGAAAGGAGAATTCCAAAACAAGAAAAGTTACTTCCTTTCCTTTTTTTTTTTTTTTTAAGGTGCTACTGGATTTCTAGAGGTTAAAGGATATTTGAGTTTCTTCTAAAATACCAAACTATCATCAGTATATAGATTTAAAGAAAACAAAGGGGGGTGAGGGGGCAATATTTGTCTTTCAAAGAATGAAACATGGGAAGAGAATTAAGTCTGTCTGCCAATTTGGTCCTGAACATGACCCCATATTACTATAGTAGTTTGTGCGGCAATCTTTGCACTGTGCACTGGAATTTTTAAAAAAGATTTATCCAAAATAAACCTTCTTTTTTTTCACGTTGCTCAAGCTCCAATTATTGGATGAAACTGTGGTAAATTCTTTTAAGATTACATTTTTTCCTCCCTGACCCCATGGGTAACACGTGATGCATTTTCCATAAAAATTCAATATTCAGTGTATTCAGTATTATCTCCTTGGTGTCTTGAGCAATAACAATTATCCTTTCAAATTTATGCACAATGATTATTATCTCACTGCGGCATTTCAGAAGTCTCAGTCTTCATCAACCCTTCTTCCTGTCAAGCTGTGCTATCATTACTATGATTCAGTCTGAATTCAAATTCTGTCTTTTCATCCTCCACAGACAACTTCTGGGACTATTCATTCAACAAATATCTATCAATAGCTACTGTACTTTAGACATGGTGTTGTGTGCTGGGGATGGGTAAGTGTGGTCCCCTGCACTCCCAGAAGAACCAGCAGTGAAGCATAAGACACGATTAACTGGGAAATACCAGTGAACATTCACTGTGGAAGCAAAAAACACCTGATCCCTTTCTTCACATTTCTCAAGCCTCCCTCTGATTCTCCAACTCACTGTCCAATTTTCATCCAACTATGTTTGTCCCACCATTATTACTAACTAGGAATTTTAGAACATTTTTCTAACTTCCCCCTCTTCCACTCTCTTAAATTCCATTCTCTTAACCATCATCATCAAATTCAAGTGTCAAAGCACCATTTTTATTTAATCACTTAACTTCAAATCTTCATAAATGTCCTGTTATCCTATAACTGTGGTATATTGAAAAGAGACTTGATCTCCTGTTCTGAATTTGCCAAAAAAACATGCTGTGTGAATTTAGACAAGTTATTCAACTTAGCTGAACTTCAAATCTTTCATCTATAAAATGGATTTGATGGTTTCTAACATCCTTGCCAACTCTAAAACTAAGATCTGTGAATACAGCCCAAGCTCCCCCGCCAAGGTGTTAATTCCCTTGATACTAAGCACTAACCACCCTCCTTATGACCAGCACTCTCTCCAATGAATCAGATATATGCTTACCACTTTCTTTGCTTCTCTAATTCAGAGGACAGTCTGAAACTTCCCCTGTATCACTCGTTGTTATTATAATTCAACTCCAAATTTTTTGTTACTTTATTTATTAAATGGCATATCTTGCAGACTAACCTTAAATCTTAACTCACCTTAAATCTGAGCCCAACTGCCACATAGTACAGTAAAATATCCACTTCTTATGAACTCTTTATATAATAAAAATGCAATGGTCTTCTAATTTAAAAAATTAAGACACTATTATCCTAAAAGATAAAATTGGGAATTCTTAAATGTCATGGTGGATTAGTTAGCTTTTCATGTATAGGAGTCATATATTTTTTATAGACTCATAGTTCCTACCCTATTATAATAATTACACAGTGAGAGATTTATACAATAGGAGATTTTCCAGAAAAGTTTGCTGATGTCTAATACAGGCTGTTTCAAAACTGATTTCATAATTTGACTGCCACCAAATCTGCTAATATATTTACTCTGCTGGTATTTTATTACCAGAAATTTACGGTATAACCTAATGGCTGAACATAGTCTGAGGTATTTAATATCTACTTGGCAGTAAGCCCTGCAAATTGCAGACAAATAGTCAGTTAACAAATTTCCATAAATTTTTTTGCAATTTTTTCTCGATGAATTATTGCAAATTCCATCTGTTTCACTGAAGGTAAAAATACCAGTTCAAATTTTCTACCTTTCACCTACTATGGATTCCTTCAGGATGTCATTCATATTCTGTTTAAATTGTATTTTATATGAAACAGGCCTCCTTACCAAGGGCAGGTTCTGGAACAGCACTTTAATGTCAAACTCAATGCTTTATTATATATATATACACACATATATATATATGTATATATACATATATAACCCATATTTTATAGTGAAAGCTTAGAGAACCAAACATCTAGAAGTTGGAAGAGAAAACTAAATAATTTTCACCCTCCTCTGACGGAGGTGTTTACATTCATCATATTGACATAGCAATCGTTACAGTAAACCCAAAGGGATAAAGTGGCATCTGTCCTCCTTTGAACATTTGAAAATACTGCATTAACAAACTTATACTGAGTTGTTTAACCAAAATATTGAGCACCTCATTTCCACCCCACATAGCACAACACTTGGAATAATGTATAAGGACCAATCTGAGATTTTGTTGAATATAACAGTTGCTATAAGCTTTGTAGTTGATAAAGGCATATGTATCCAGCAGACGCACTCAATACCAAGCAAAAATAGAGTTGCATCAACACAGGAGACGGAATCTTACAACAGAACAGTTTTAACAAATGGTGCATGGATGTATCACAGGAATTTGGAACTTTTATTACAAGAGTAGGAAGCATTAACATCCAATCATTATTCCTTGGTAAGCTTTATATCCTGCTATAATACAGACCCCAATTGCATACTTCATTATTCCACAATGAAGCTGTTTATGTTTTGAGAGTACAGAGTATATTTTTATGTTACACAATGATCAGCCATAGCATTATGTATAGATCCTTGGTAATGCTATACAGTTTTGTTTTATCACCTTTAAGATCCAGAAACAAGCTTCATTCATGGCAAAATTTGGAAATCGTTATACAAGTATCACTTGTTATAATAAATGATGATCTTTACTCCTTTCACAAATTACATATTTTGTGCATTTTTATTTTCTGAGGAATACTGTAAGATAATGAAAGGGGTGTGGAATGAAAATTTCATGTACATTACACACACAAAATGTAATAACCTTACCACTATGTAAATGCAAAAAGAATTGTTATTTGTATCAGGACTATCATTACAGGTAGCAAACAACTTAAAATAACTACTTGTATTGAGCTCAGCAAAACTACATAAGAAAGTTTAAATGGCTCTCTTAATGACGAATGCTATTTTTCACAATTTAAAAATGTCCTAAAATATATCATAAATGTTTTTGTTTTCTGTATGAATGTCCACCATTAAATATAAAGCTATGTAATCAGCCAAAATAATGTAATATCTTATTGCTGACATCATTGTAAAATAGTGAAATTAATCTATAAGTTAATGTATTTTCAAAATAAATAGCATACCTGTTTGAACTTTGAACATGCACATTTATTTTCGTAAGTCAAGTTTTTCTGACTGGAATAATTTATTTAGAAACTACTTTGGTAAATCATTAAAAGGCTCATAGTTTTATGTTAAACAGATATCAAGCCAAGAACACTAAATTAATTTTCCCCTCCAGTGCTGCAGCAAATCACTATTAACATTATTGCTTGATACTATGAGAGAAAACAGATGGTTTTCTATACAATTGTATTTTGAAAATAAGCAAGAAATTCATATTATAGTTTTGAAAAGCCTGACTACAAGTCAATGTTCATGCTTTGCCAAACTGTCCAGTAATTTCTAAGGGATAGTTCTAAATACTCTGGAAAGCAATTTTAATTTTATCAAATAGTTCAAGTTTTTAAAATTTGCTTTGGCATTCCCCTTACTGTAAATTTAACTGATGGCCAAATCTTCACAAGAGCAGTCATGTAGTGCTACTGCAACCTACAAAGTATCTCAGCGGATCTAGCTCCTCCTCTTTCTGAATAAATTTGCCCATTTGCAGGCATAAAAGTTTACGCCATCATATTTGCTGAAGAAAACTGATGCATGGAAAGAGCATCTGATCTGGAACTATTTTATTTCCAGCCTGCCTGTGCCCCTTATTGACACTCAACTTCCGTGCGCTGTGGCTGTGCCATGCGTAAAATGTCTGTAATTGACCGCTCTAAAGTTAGTTATCTGCTCCACATCACCATGTTTCTGTGGAGAGCAAATAAGACCATGCTTGCAAAAGTCAGTAAAGTAGTGTTGTTCAATAGAGATGAAACAAATTCCACCCTTGAGAACGCAACCCAACTAACCATCTGAAATCTGCCTCCTCTCCTGAGCCCGGTAGAAGGGGCCCAGCAGCAAAATGCTGTGGCCCCAGCTGATGCTAATGATGCTTCCCATTAAAAAAAAAAAGTATCCAAAACCCGCTTCTACCCCACACTCCTAACTCCGCCTGCAATGATAATTTTGCAAGTTATCCTGAACCCGAGCTTTAATGCGAGGCCCTAATATGGGGCGCCATCCTGCACAGTTCTCAAAGCGGGACCCAGGGCCTCAGCGTCAACGTCGCCTGGGAACTCGTGAGAAAAGCAGAGTTCAGAAACTCGGCGGTGGGGTCCTGCCATTTGTGCTTGAACAGGCCGTGCAGGCGATTCTGATGCAAACCCAAATCTGAAAATCACCGCTGGTATCATGGTCAAGCCCCATCCTCACACGGCCCAGGCACCTACATTCCCAGCGACCCTCTCAAACGCCCCAGCTGACTCTCCGCCTCCCCACCCCCCCCACCTTCCCCGGGGGCCCTTCCTGCACTTCAAGCAACTGCACGGAAGCAATCCGCGAGGGTAGAAGAAACAGCTACGACCCCGCACCGAGGGAGAGGCCATGTGGACACCCGCACGAACACCAAGCGCGCCGCTCCCGCTGGCATGGGTTCAACGGTCCCGATTACCTGCACAAGCGTCATCTGCGAGCCGAGGGCCAGGAGTATCTTCTCCGTCTTGGTGGGATACGGGTTGTCGCGGTGCTTGTAAAGCCACTGCTTGAGGGGCCGCGCCATGTCCTGCAGGGCCTGCCGCTTGTGCCTCACCTTCCCGCCGCTCTGCCGGGCCCTGGGACACCGGGAGAGGAGGCGGCCCCGTGAGCGGCACTTTCGGGGGCTGCCTCGGGGCCCACGCTCCGGGCCGACCCCCGCCCCGCGAGCCCCGAGGCTGGGACGAGGGAGGGAGGGAGGGACGCCGCGCGGTCCGGGGAAAGGTTGTTTCCTGGCTTTGCGTCTCTGGAAAGGCCTGCGTGTCGCAAGGGATCATTTGGCAGCTGAGGACGCTGGTTTATCTCGAAAAGGGGACCCTTTGAACCCAGTATCCCGAGGGTAGAGGCCAGGGGACGACCGTGACATGTGTTGAAGGAAACTGAGCCTCTGGTCGCGGACCTGGGCACGGGGCACACCGTCGCCCTCCTCCTTGCTATCAGGGACAATTGCCTGCCTCCGGGGCTTCCCGTCGCCTGTGCCCACGGGAAAGGTCGCCCACGGGGCAGGGATAAAGCTATGGCCAGCGGCGCCTGCCCCCCCCCCGCCCCTCCCCCGGGCTCTGCACTCCTCCATACTTTAGGAAAGAGGACACTCCGGTAGAGCTGCAGGACGGCTACTCCCGTCAGGTGAGTGAAGGATCAGGAAAGGCCAACCCAAAGCCGGAGACGGAGCAGCAGAGACAGGGCTGGGCTCGCGAGCGACCCGGGGAGGGGTCGGCGCAGCCCAGGGGGCTGGCGCGTCTGCGCCGGGGCCTCGGGCCTCCGCCGCCCTGAGCACCCTGAGCTGCGGCCCGAGCCGGAGGCAGGAGCGGTGGACGGAACCTCACCTGCGTCTTCCCAGCCAACCGCGCACGCTGCGAAACGCGCAGCAGACGCTCTCGCTCAGGTGGAGCAGCGGAGACCCAGCAGAGGACGCCTCGCCCCGCCCCGGCGCCCTTGCCCTGCCCACCTCTTCGCCAGCGACCCCCTCCGCGCGCCGCGAACAACCCGCGGGGACCTTCCCGTACCCGGGCCAGGCCAGGCGGGCCGCGAGGCGGTGCGGAGGCTCCCGGGACTGAGGCTGGCCTGATCTGAATCTGCCCGCGCGGCCCCTCCGGTGTCTGCACTCTGTCCAGTCCTGTCTGCCTCCCAGCCGTGCCGGCCCCGCAACCCAAGAGGGGCGGGTCACTACCTGCCCCAAGGTCCAGGCAGCGGAGCGCGGGGCAGTTCCTGGTGTCCTTTTTCTAACTGATCTCTTGGGACCTGTCCTGACGCTTCAGCCCTCGTGTTTCGAGACGCGCATGTCCTAAACGAGAAGGCGCGAGCCCAGTAGGCGCAGACCCGCGTTCCGGGAACTCCGGCCATCCCCAAGCAGGTCCGCGTCTCCATCTCCACCTGACCCGCCGGCCCCAGCCCGTTCCGCCCCACCAGGCGGGTGCAGGCGGCCGGGCCCCCGGCGCTCACCCGGTCCTCCGGTGTCTTAGGCTGAGGTTGTCCTTGAGGGGCGGGCCATCGGGAGCGCCCACCTCCGGGCGGGCGTGAGGGCTGTCCAGGACTCCGTAGGGCCGGCCGCCCCGCTCGCGCTCTGCAGCGCCTCGATCCTCGAAGAGCACTGCGCCGCCGAGCTGGTTGAAGACCACCGTGTTCATGGTGCGGGGGCGCGGGGACGCGACCGTCCGGGGCTCCGCAGCGGGGCGCGGGCTCTAGGAGACCAAGGGGCATCGTGTTACTGGCCGGGCGTGCGCAGACTCCGGGTCCCGAACTCGGCCGATGCCAGGCTGCGGAGCCGAGGGGAGGGGCGGCGCCACGCGGGGTCCCCGCGCCTCTTTCCACCTGGCCGTGCCCCGCCCCTGCCCGCACATTCCCCGACAGGCACCTGCCCTCTGCCCTGCCCGGCGATAGAGCCCCCTTCGCTCAACGCCCAGAAATGCAATCGGGAATAATGTGCCCGCGGAGGCAAGGGAGACTCATTCCCAAAGGGATCTCTGGGTTTCAGTTTGAATCTGGAGAAGCGTGCCCCGGAGAGCGCAACGGGACAGGCACCGGCACAGGGATCTTCCATCAGAACAGACGAAGTCTCTCAGGTCCCCTACGCCCACCCCCTCTGGAGCGTCAGAAGGGGTGGGTGGAAGCAAGTTTGGGGTATAGGAACAACCGCATCCGCAAGGCCCAGTTATTGAGACCCAGGCCACATCAGGGTTTCGGGGATTTTCATGTTTCCAGATTCTGGATGGTTTGGCTGACTCCCTGCATCTTATTTCCACTAAGGTCCCGGGTGAGGATGGCGTGAGGACGGGTAAAGCTAGGTGGCGCAGGGACAAATGCATCCTACTCTCCCCTGCTCTCCCCAAAGTCTTCCTATCACTTCCAACCCGCCCAGGACGCGCAGGGTTTGGCAGTTCCGAAGCCGGCGCCTGAGAGCTCCGCTCCCCGCACACCGCTCCCTCCGGGGTCTCGGGGACCATTCGGAGGCTAGGAAGTTGCCAGAAGCGGGAGGCCACACAGTCCGCGCCCCGTCGGGGAGCGCCTGCAGCTCACCTCTGGGGAAGCGGTCGGGAGCCTGTCCCCGCCGGGGGCCTCGGCAACAAGTCCGCGCTGCTGCGGAGCTGCGCGTCACCGCCCCGGGGCGCGCCGCCCCCGCCCGCCCCTTCACCCGCCGCGCGCCGGGCAGCTCCCGTTTCCTCCGGGCGGCCTCCGTGGCGCTGCCCGCGCCCCTAGGCCCGCCCCGCCGCGACCCAGGCTGCCACCTCGCAGACACGCAGACACACACACACACACACACACACACACACACACACACGCTCTGCCTCGCCAGCGCTCGCCAACGCCCCCGTCCCGCCCTCCGGTCACCACAGCAGCGGCCACGCGCGACACTTAGGACCGTGGCCACATCGATGAAGCCACGGCTACCGTCAGTATTCGCGGGACAGCGAGTCAGACCTCTGCTGGCTGCCGCGTGTCCCCAGGACCGAGTCCCCCGCGCAGACAGGTACGTGCCTGGGTGCGCAGCCCGGGCGGTAGGTGTCACAGCCAGTGTCCGCTCTCGCAGTAGTTCTAGTCGGGACTCGCCGCGCTTTCTCTTTAAAGCAGTGCGCTCCGAGACCTGTGTGCACGCCGCTTATTCGTACCAGACACCGTCCCCAGCCCGCCCCCGCCCCGTGCTCCTACAGGCGACGGCGTGCTTTACCCAGCCGCCGCAGCCTTCGCTAGCTCGGACCCTTGCCCGGGCACCCAGGCCCACGCAGGGATCGCCCTTGGAGCCGGCGCTGTCTGGCCTGCAGGCGGCGGGTGGCGGCAGAGTTCCCACAGTTCGATCCCGTCGCCAGGGGCCCGGGACGCGTGACCCGCAGTCCCTCACCCTTCCCGGCCGCTTCCCAATCACTTACCCCGACTCACTCCAGGCGGCGGCCGGGAGGAGCTCGCTCCCCGCGGAACTGCCCCGCCCAGCGCCCGGGAGTGATTTTAAAGCAAAGGAGGCGCGGCCAGGTGGGCTCCCAGGCTCCTGGCAGACCCGCGGGCCAGCCTTGGCCGCCACCCGGGCGTCCCCGCTGGACCTCGGAGGGCGGTGGGCAGAGGGCGGGGAGGGCCGAGGCGCCCGGGCCGAGGCAGGCGCGGCGCGGGCTGTCCCAGCGGCGGCGGGGCGGCTGGCCAGCTCTCCCGCCTCGAGGCTAGGCGCGCTCCCATCCCCACCGCATGCTCCCCACGCGGGCTCAGCGCTCCCCGCCGCCGCCGCCGGCGTCTCGGCTTTATGGGCCCGGCGCGGCGCGCGCGGCCCGGGAACAGGCATGCCGAGGCCTTCTCATGTTTCCCGGCTGCGCGGCCCAGCCGGCGAACATCCCGCGGGCGTCGTATCCACGTTCCCGGGCCGGCGGGGAGGAAGCGTCCGCGCCCGCCCGCCGCGGGGGCCGCTGTTAACCCTCGCGTAGTAGCCGCCGCCGGGCCGGGCCGCCGGGCGGTCCCCAGCCGGGCGCGGCGCCCAGACCTGCCGGCCTCGCAGCCGCAGAGCCAAAGAGGCTGATTCCCTCGCACTTCGGGGGAGACTAGAGAAGCCGCCGGGT
>CAUYQG010290140.1:0-13099 GCA_963574415.1 Tarsius wallacei
GGGCTCGGTGGCTCAGCCTGTAATCCTGCGCCTTTGGGAGGCTGAGGTGAGTGGATTGCCTGAGCCCGCAGGTTCGAGACCCGCCTGGGCAAGCAAGACCTCATCTCTACAATAAATCAAAAAAGTAGCTGAGCGTGGTAGCGCGCGCCTGTAGTTCCAGCTACTTGGAAGGCTGAGGCGGAAGGATCGCCTGAGCCCAGCAGGACGAGGCTGCGGTGGCCGGGAGCGGTCACTGCACTCCAGTCTGGGCGACAGAGTAAGACTCCAACTCAAAAAATAAAAAATAAAAAAATAAAAAATAAAGTTGTAGACTGAGAAAGATATCTGATTCTTCTGATTTGAACTTGTCAAGCTCTCCTCTTGTTAACACAAATTGGCACTGTGTGAAGAGTTGTCTTTGAGGCTTATGGTTTCTAAATGTCTGAGTCACCATTGGTCAAGAACTGGGACAAGACAAAAAACATCACAATGAGTGATTGATGTCATGATGATATCTTCTCATCCATAATAAGAAGTGTCACAGTCTTGAGGTAGGTCATAGGGGTCCAACCAATGGAATTTAGAGAAATTAGAAACTAAATGAACAGACAAGGAATATGTTACTTGTTAGCATGGAGATTAGCAAAGTTTTCAATTCCCTAGTTGTTGATAGCAGCTAAGGTAAAAATAAGTGTCCAGAGGAAGCTTTCTTGGTAGGATAAAAGTATATAAAACCAGAAGTTCCTGACATTGGAAAAGGATTCTGTTGCTTCTGTAGCCACTCATAGTCAGCCCATTAATTATTAAATTAACTTAATTAAACTAACAGATTGGTCTAAAAAGAATTTTAAAAAAAGATCATTGTCAGATGATCATATAATCCCAAGGTATTCCATTAAAGAAAAAAGTTTTGTTTTTGTTTTTGTTTTACTACAGAGACTTGGCAAATCTTCTTTGGCATAGATGCATACATTCTTAGAATTAACCATGGAGTGGTTTGGAAGATCACTACTTCCAGGAAATGCTGATTGGAAGAAAAGTTTAAAGTTGACAAATAATGCCTAAGTAAACCTGCATCTCCAAGTAGTTGCTATTTACCTGCTACAGTTGGGGAATAAAACTTTCTATGGCCCTACCCTGAAAGAGGTAACTTCCCAGACTTATTTTAAAACAGTAGAGGCTGGGATCGGTGACTCAGCCTGTAATCCCAGGCCTTTGGGAGGCCGAGGCACGTGGATTGGCTGGGCCCGCAGGTTCGAGACCAGCCTCGGCAACTTGGAGAGACCTTGTCTCTACAATAAATCAAAAAAAAAAAAAAAAAAATTAGCCGGGCACGGTAGCATGCGCCTTTAGTTCTGGCTACTTGGAAGGCTAAAGCGGAAGGATCACCAGAGCCCAGCAGGTCCATGCTGGGGTGGCCGTGAGTGTGCCCCTGCACTCCAGCCTGGGCAACAGAGTGAGACTCCAACTCAAAAACAAAATAAAACAGTAGAACTGTTATAAATGCAGACAATTCTAAACTGGCTTTATGATGGCAAGAAAGATACATTTAATGCAATGTTGATAAGGACCATGATGCATTTTATAGTAATGACATAGAATACCTCAATCTTCTAAGTCTTTTCCAATACTGTTCTTGGGGTCAAGTGAATATGTAGGATAATTGACTTGTTATTTATGTGGAGAGTTTCATTTTACAAAAAAGAAACCTAGTTATGCAAGAAGTGGCATAATGGGAAGAAGTAGAAAAGAAAGAGAAAAAAAAAATAATGAGAAACCTAGTACTTTCTTGGAGGAGTTCTTTAGATGGCTTGCAAATAATAGAATATAAACAGAGACTTGATAGGCTTCCCATTAGGGAGTCTATGACTTATTAGCAGCACAGGGTGGGATGTGGAGGGAAGAGATATGCTCCACTCACCTCTTAAATTGCAACATTAAATATTCTCTTTTCATTCTAGCCTAAAGAAATTTGAACCCAATTATAAGAATCATAATTTAGAATAAAATATTTCAAATGGAAAGGGAGTTGGATGAGATGCTATAGAATTACCTCTCTAAAACCAGAAAATCCAAAAGCCCTAAATGTGTTTGTCCAAACCCTGAGTGAGGATCAAAAGACATATACTAAGAATCAGGTGACATGTTCAGGGGATGGTATGCAACACACTTTAGGATTTCTAGATACAGGATTTGCAGACTTTATACAATAGCCCCTCTGGTGGATACAGATAGCACTCTGATAGGCCTAAAGGCGAAGCTGGGAGCATACAGAGACATTTGGTAGAGAAAATTAAAGTGGAGTAACAAATTAGAAAGTAGAAATTAGAGGAACAAATCGGAAAGTAGGACCAGACAGATTAGTCTATAGCCACACAGACTGCATCTGAGTGAATAATTTGAGCGACTGCTGTGTGCAAATAGGGCTACACAGACTTTATCTGAATGGATCATTTGAGTGGATGCTGTGTACAAATCGGGCATGTTTCCCTTACCCTTTTCACACACAAAATCTGTTCTTCAAGCAGGGAATTGGACAAGCTAAATACAAAATTTGTCCCATTTCTCTTCTATATCAAACTCTGAGCAAGACGGTATTCCAGGAGGGCACTGAGAGATCACTGTGATGATTATGAGAATGGTTGAAGGGGCATTTTTAAATCCCCCTAAAGCCCTTTTCATCAGTCTTATAGGGCCAGTATGCAAAACAGATGGCTCCTGGCAGCTAAAGATAGACAAGCAAGATTAAACAAGGTGGTTCCTTAAGTTGATTCAGCTGTGCTCAATACAGGGTGGGCTCCATAGGTAGTGCAACTAGCCAAGAGGGACAGCAGGTCCCAAGACTACTGCCTTATTTTCCACACAAATTTAATTCCATCCAGGCATAAAAGAAAAGTTGCCCAATTTAGCAATAAAAACACAGGACCCAGGGTAACCCCCTCAGGTCCCCTCCCATTCTGGGAACTTTTCTGTCCTCTCAATAAATCCTGCTTTCAAACAAACACACAAAAACAAAAAACCACAGGAGCCCAAATTTCAATTTCAATCAAAATCAGCACTTTTTAATTACAATTATGCCCCAGATAGTGCAGGGACAAATAATATATTTTATCTGTGAACCCCATGTGGCATTCTTGTAGACTGGAATTTTGTATACAATTATTGTTTTGCTAAGGAAATTTATGAATTTCCATAATCTAGTGAGTCAGGATTTGGACTTGGTAGGAATTTAAAGTCTGTTAATGTACTATATGGATGATACCATGACTTTTTTCCTCTGAGGTAGAAACACAGGAAAAGTTAAAGACTGTAGTCACCCATGCTAGGAATAGAGACTGTCTAAAATTCAAGTCTCCATCTAGTCGAGTAACCTGCAGTTCTGTACCCAAAAGCTACCTGTGTGGCTGCTTTTCATTGAATAGACACACACTTCCTTGCAATGGGGTTTTCGTATAACTTGCTCTAACAGTAAATTTTGGGAGCAGACATACTTATCCTGTCTTGGGTGATGTAAGAGATATTCAAATAGAGAAGGAGGAGCCCAGCAAAGATGACTCCTACAATGGCAGTAGTATATCCCTGCACACACTAGACAGGGAAAGTTGAAAGTCATCCACCTTGTTCATTTTCCCATTCATTCGGTGCCCTTAGGATTAACTGTGGAACACTCCAAATACTTCTGTGCCCCACTGCTACACAAACTGAATAATATGATTCTCTCCAACTGAGGCCAAACTGGCTTCCTGCTCTCCCAACTGAGGTTTCCATTGTTGGTTGGAAATTAGCTGCAGTACATGCTGCAGATGATAAATTTTAGAAGCAAAAGGTTAAAGCTAAGAGTTGCTTTTGCTCTTTTGAGTATTTTTCTTCTGGTAGAAAAGAAGTTACACTTGGTTTCTTGGGCACTGTTTGAATATTTAGATTATTGAGCAGTAACTAGTAGACTTTCAATATGGAGAAATGAATCTTGGGCAACCAGAAAATAAAAACACCACCCTATGGGCTTTTGCAAAAAAAAAAAAAAAAAATCAGTAGAAATTGACAGGAAGAATTAAATTGATTCATATAGACAATTGGGTGTGTATGCACACATATACCCACTCACAACCACACAACAGACAAATAATTTTTTAAAAAATCAATTGTCAGCTTAGAAAAGGATTAGAATGCTAAAAAGCTGACTCTTTCAGAAATGCAGGCTTCCTTTCTAAGTATATGAAATACACAGAAATGCAGGTATTCACACCACGCACTGACAGACAGAGAACACACATCCTACAAATTCTTCTGCTACCCCATGAAAGTATCATTAGGAAAAGAAACTAGCCATTTTCACAGGAGAGAACTTACTTGAAAATGGCTTGGGATAAAATTCTCCAGAGCTAGGAGCTTCACCGTATCTACCAAGTGGCTTATTTTGGACCTGTACCAATAGCCCCAAAGTGCTACAACTTGTTTATTGGGATTTTCATTTATTGTACTTTATGCTTTATCTTTTTTCAGAAGCAGATTTGGACTGTACAATTAAGTGTTTGAAAGAATAAATTCTCTATCATTTCAGACTGCTTGAACATGTGTTTTCTAATCATTTTATATACGTCACTGCAACCAATATAAAAAAAGAAGCAAGGAAGCATAGTCCAAGGATATACAACATTTCTACCATACCCTTGAAGCACTAGCCTCATTTCAAATTGAAATGAGTAATTGAAGCTCATGTGATTCAAAATATGTGATGAGAATTTTTAAAGGATAGATTACTTTTTTAAATGTGTGTGTCCTCAAATTGCACACCGAGGGAAGTAAACCAGGGACTTCACTGGAAAAGTTCCAAAGATCAGATAAGAAGGAAGAATGAGGTAGATGAAAGCATAGAACTTTCTACCTTTTCCACTTCACAGAATTCGTCTTTGATTTTGACTGTTCCCATAGTCCCATGCTGTGGTGTGAACTTGTATACACCCAAAGTTACGTAAATGCACATAAACGCACAAGACACACTATACTTGACGGCACCTATTTCTAATGTACTTTAGAGTGTATCATCACTCCACCTCAGGTAGCCAAATTGGAGTTAACTGTGACCACAAGTCCATCATCAGCACCAAAACCAGCTCTGTGTGTGTGTGTGTGTGTGTGTGTGTGTGTGTGTGTGTGTTTAGCAGTCCAACCCTTTGGTATTCATCTCAAGTGGGTTTGGTAAAACCTGTTAGCTAGTTTTCTGTATTGTCTGACCAATGAATGAGGAGAACAGCTGAGTTTGGGGGCGAAAGCCTGAGCAAGGGGGAGGAGAGGTATGGGACAAAGAGATAATACATGGAGACAGAGGAGATTCTGAAAATAAGATGAATGCTCACAGGGGCGTGAGTCCCAAGGATGAAGTCAGTCATGCCATTTTTCTCGAGAACTTCTCAAATTTAGAGCATAATCCTGTTCACTATTCTTCCGGATTGGGCACTAGCTAATGGCTGATGCTGAGCACACAACGTTGTGAAGGCCTGTGATCTCCACAGACGGAATGCTGGATTTCCACTCATTGATGAGTTCTGCCTAAACACTGCACTTGAATAATCTGGGGAAAATTTTTTTGCTGTACCGCCTATTGATTCAACTTTTTCGTAGCCAAATGCAATTAAGCAATACGTTGTGTTTTGTTGGCTATAATATCATTTTAGTTGGTTTTCAAATAAGCTGAGAGACATACTGTCAATGGATCACATATGGTGGAGAATTCTGACCAGCAGAATTCTGCATTCTTTGGGACCACAATCCATGATGAAAACCTGGTAGGAAATGAAAAAGATGGCCCCCAAATGACTAATATCAAAGACTCGTTTACTCCTCTGATTGTAGCTAATGTCAATTTAGATATAAAATATATAAGGAATGTGGAAATTAAAGTATGAGGTCATTAAGAGATAGGACTTTGGACATTATTTAGTCACTGTTTATTACTAAAATCATCTCTATCCAGGTTGGTAAAGGAAGTTTATTTTTGTTTGCCTTTTTTTTTTTTTTTTTTTTTGAGTTGGAATCTCGCTCTTGTCACCCAGGCTGGAGTGCAGTGGCACGCTCACGGCCACGGCGGCCTCGACCTGCTGTGCTCAGGCAATACTTGTGCCTTAGCCTTCCAAATAGCTGAACTATAGATGCACGCCATCATGCCCGGCTAGATTTGTGTGTGTGTGTGTGTGTGTGTGTGTGTGTGTGTGTGTGTGATTTATTGTAGAGACCAGGTCTCACCAAGCTGCCCAGGCTGGTCTCAAACCAGGTCTCACCAAGCTGCTCAGGCAATCCTCTCCCATCGTCCTCCCAAAGTGTTGGGATTACAGGCTGAGCCACTGCGTTCCACCAGGAAGTTTATAGAAAAGTTTAATGGTAGAATATATCTTGTAACAGGCTCATGTGCCATGAAATATTTGGAAGTGCACAAATCTGGCTAACATCAAATGGCAATACCATGTGTAGTGACTTGATTAACCGTGGCCCAGTTAGGCCAGTGCTTTGCAGTGATATGTTCTGAGAAGATTCTAGAAGCTGGTCTAGAAGTCTGAGTCAATCTGTGATAGCACTCCTGGATGTTCTTTAAATGATAAAAAAAAGACCTGCTCATTCTATATATTAGCAGAGATTCTCTTCCAAGAAATCATGTGCATTCAACTTAGAGGAAAATAAAGCCATAAGAATTTCAACTAATAGCATAACAGCATGAATGTTGCAATGCTGAAAAATAACTTGAGCCCACACTCAGGAAGGATGAATGAGTGTTTTAAAAATCATGGAATTTTACATCTTTTAAGATCTGTGGCCTGGATTTCTGGCAGGCTTAGGTATAGGCACATTTGTAGGCACCCTATTTGCCATAGGGTTGTGACATAAATTAGGGCAGGGTCACATTGAACTGATGACTTGACCGTCATTTCTAACAGCCTAGAGAGCACACATAGAAAGCAAGTTTCTTCACTGTGTTGCAACTGTCTGGGAAAGAACAAAGACACTATATCGTCTCTCTGTCTCTCTGGGAGATAGATAGGCTGTGTTACATAATGATATCTGGAAGCTAATATGTTAATAATCTATTGCTGTGTAATGACCAAGATAGCCTTAGCATTCTGTTTCACTTGACCAAACTTTAGTTTTCTTTTTCATTATAGGCATCTGACTTACCTATTCTAAGAGCTTTACTTTAGAAAACTTTAAGTTGGAAATTCTTCCTCTGACTTTTGAGATATAAATAGCCTACTACCCAGGAATGTCTTTTTCAAAAAAGAATGTAATAACCAAGAAAAACAGTGTTCTGGTCGCCCAGTCTCTGTTGGAAGTTAGGAGCCTAAGCACCAAGAAGCCAAAACAGATGGAATAATCAAGTTTAACACCTACACCAACATCCTCCAGTACTTTTCCATTAGCTCACTCTAGAGTTCAAACATCCTAAGAGTCTTCACATGCATTCTTTTGGTTTTTCTATACGTAATATCATGTTTTTTGAAAACAGGACAATTTGACAGTCTCCTGTTACATTTAGATTTCCTTTGTTTCTTTCTCTTACCTGTTTGCTCTGGCTAGAACTTCCAGTGTAATGTTGAATGAGAGTGGTAAAAGTAGGCATCCTTGATTTATTCCAAATTCTAAAGGAAAATCTTTCAACTTATCCTCATTAAGTGTGATGTTGTGAGTTTGTCATATATGACCAGCAAAGTAAAAAAATTTGTCAAGACATGGGTCTGGGAAAACATTTTTTTGGATAAAACTTCAGAAGCACAAAAATAAAAAAAAATAAACAAATTAGAGTATATTAAACCAAAGAGCTTCTACACAGCAAAGGAAACCATAGTGAAAGGGACAACCCGTAGAATAGGAAAAACAAAATTGCAAATTATATATCTAACTAGGAACTAATCTCCAGAAAAAAATTAAAGAAACTGAAATATTTCAATAGAAAAAATAAATAAATAAATAAAACAAAACAAAGACACACATAAGCAATTTGATTTAAAAATAGGCAAATGATCTAAATAGACATTTCTCAAAAGAAGACACACAAATAACTAAGATGTATATGAAAATGTGCTCAACATCACCACACATCAGGAAAATGCAAATCAAACCCATATTGAGATATGATCTCATTCTAGTTAGCATGACTCTTATCAAAATGACAAAAAATAGCAAATGCTCGTGAGGATGCAGGAAAAAAGGATTCTCATATGCTGTGAGTGTGAATGTAAATTAGTACAGTTATTATAGAGAACAATATGTAGGTTCCTCGATAAAATAAAATAGAACTACTATATGATACAGGAATCCAATACTTGATATATATTTAAAGGATAGAAAATTATTATAGTGAACAGATATCTGCACCCCCATGTTTATTGCACTATATTCACCATAGCCAAGGTGTGGAAACAACCTAAGTACTCATCAACCAACGGAGGTATAGGGAGAAGTTAATTAAAGGATACAAAATTACAGCTAGATAGGAGAAATAAGTTCTAGCTTTCTGTAGCAGAAGTTAAACTTAGTTAGCAATAGTTTGTTATTTTCATCTTCAAGCTGTTAGAAGACAGAATTTTGAATGATGCCAACACACACATACACATAAATGATAAATGTTTGAGGTGATGGACATGCTAATAAGCTTGATGATACTCATAACATATTGTATACGTGTATTGAAATATCATTCTGTGCTCCTTAAATATGTACAGCAATAGTATGTCAATTAGAATTCAAAAAAAGAAATAAAAAATAAAACTGCTCCTGTCTTTTGTTTCAGCAAGGTTGACGTCAATCTCTCTCTTGTATTGCAATAGTTGTGAATAAAGTCTGTCTTGTCATTTTTAACAAGTGTCTGTTGTAATTTCCCTTTGAAAGTAACAATATTATCATAAACCTAGTTGCGTAAAATAACATGTTTATTACCTCACAGGAAGAGACAACATGAGGGTACTATGTATCTGGAGAAAAAAGACAGAATACAATTCGTCGACTTTCTTTTGAAATAACAAAATACCTTATCAGTCATTTGTTGACAGGTGACCTAGTTTTTCAACCCTGTCATAAACAGCCTAACATTTCATCACTTTCTATTGCCTTATACAGTTTTGCTTTACTGCATACTATAATCATCTGGAATGTTACAAATTTATTTGTATTTTTTTCCTATCTTTTTTCAATAATATGTAAGCTACATTAGTGATGGGATTTTGCATTTTTCATATTCATGTATATTCCCAGAATTAAAACAATATGATCATGTTTTATGTCCTAAATATATTTTGATTTAATGAATAAATGGTTCATCATGCTGGGATGTTTTGTTGTTGATTACATCAAAAGATATATGTAAATAAATATTTTGTTAAGTATTCAATATTTATATATTTTGTAACAGTTATTACGAGGTCTTTTTGGTACTGAGAGATCTGGAGAAAATCACTCTCGATGTTCTACTTTAAAAATCTCTGGCAGAAAAGTCAATTTTTTCAGTGTCTGCTAAAAGAAGAAGAGCTAAAACATATTTGCATATAATTGCAAGTTTAATGTTTCCTTGGGGCATTCAGTTCTAGAGTTTTCAATCATTCCCTCATCCTGCTCTGAAATGCCTGAGTCTTTTTAGGCATTTGGTAATTTCTGAAGCATTTTTCTCAGTCTGAAAATTCTTCCTTGGATAGAGTACTTTTCTTCATGCTCTTTAAAAATCAATTTTACTTTTTTGCTTTAGCTTCATAGTTTTATCTATTTCAGTGAATGATGGTTGATTCTTCCCATTAAAGCCTTCTCAAAGCTAAAAACCTTGCAGTTCAAAGCCCTGGATAATAATTTGACAACACTTTTTGAAGTCTGTCAAAAATTTTGAAATACTAGGACGCTCATGTATTAGGTTACGCAGTCATTTTGCTGACTCTTGCCAACTCTACATATGCCCAGAATTTCTTGAAATGTAATTAAACACTATTTTGTGTGTGACAGAAGAATCTTCTCAAATGTGTGAATGGACATTTGCGTAATGTGTGTGTGTTTGCGTGTGTGTGCAAAAGGGTTTAATAAGCCGGATAAGCTTAAAACTTCAAGTGGAGGAAAATCCTGGAGAGTGAAAATACAAAGAAGAAGAATATAAAGAATATACACAGTGGAGATGACAAATACATCCCGATGAAAACTGACTCAATTTTTTCTCTTTTCTTCCTGTTAATTAAATGGGATACGGCAAGGTTTTGTTTAGTTAATTCTATAAATTGTGCCTCAATGCCAATTTCAACGATTCCTGTAAAATACAATAATTTGAGAGAACATAGTAGAGAAATATAGTCATCACTAGATGCTAACTTGGATTTGGGAAAAAGGCCAGAGTGCTCTGCATACTTTCATGAGTAGTTTGTCATTATGAGACAGACAGATGAGGAAACCCCTTTTTGGAGGACCTGTGGACCCCAAGCATGGAAAGACAGGATAATCCCAAAGTTTCTTCAAGGGAAACTCCAGGCATCTAGCTAGCCCCAGGAATAAATGAATAACTTGTTAATCAAGTAGGTAATAGTAGCCTAAAACAATAGCCAAGGCAGTTAAAGTTCCAGAGATGTGTGTTTTCCCTATGAAAACTAGAGATAACATCTGAACATACACCCCTGAGAGTTGTCTTTCAGAGGTTTGAGCCCCCAGTGAGATTCCCTGTCCAAGGGATCCCCTGGCAAGTAGACCTCAGGCAAGGGGAGAGTGAAGACTGAACCTGATGCTCTCTGTCCTCAATTTCTTGCTGAGGAGCTTGGAGAAAGTTACCCTTCCTGGTCAGTCAACATTTTTCTACTGACCTCAAAATTTTAAACAAAAATTATCTTTTGTAACCAATTGCAAGTCAGAAAATCTTTCCATCGGCCCGTGACCTGTAAGCCCTTGCTTCAAGATGTCCCATCCTTTCCAACTTAAACCACCCTGTAACCTCCATGTATTGATTTTTGATACTTGCCTGTAGTTTCTGCTTTCCTGAAATGTACTCCTGCCTTTATCAACCCTTGTCTGAAAGCCATTGGGAAGATGCGAATTTGAGCATTTAGCTGTCTCGTCTCCCTTCCTGGACACCCTACAATAAAATCCTTATTTTCTTTTTGTGTCCTTCCTCTTTTTTTTTTTTTTTTTGAGTCAGAATCTCACTCTCTCCCAGGTTGGAATGCAGTGGCATGCTCACAGCCACTACAGCCTCAACCTGCTGGGCTCGGGCAATCCTTTTGTCTCAGCCTCCCAAGTAGCTGGAACTGCAGGCGTGTGCCACCATGCCCAGCTAAGTTTTTGATTTTTATTGTAGAGGTGAGGTCTCACCAATTTGCCCAGGCTCTTCTGGAACCCATGGGCTCAGGTAAACCTCTCACCTCGGCCTCCCAAAGTGTTGGGATTATAGGCATGACTCCACTGTGCCTGACAAAATTCTTATTTTCTATTTCTGCATACCTTAGTATGGATATCCGGTTTTACTGAATTGGGCAAGTGGACCCCAGTTGGGTTCTATAACTATTATCCTGCTTCTGGTTGATGAGCTACCACAGCATATTAACTAGAGTATAACCCTTATCAGAGTTGGCAGAGTATTATGGAGACAAATTCGATAATGAATCTGAAGGTTGCTAAGTAAAGGAATTTTAACCATGAACTCAGAACATAATTTAGGGATAGTCTTCTTAAAAATGGATCTGAAGACACAGATTCATTAAACAGATACACAAGATCTGAAGATTAAATAGATGCGTAGTTTGAAAAGTCAAAGGATTGTAGGATAATCCAGATATATGTAAGATACGCAAATTAGTGTGAGGTGGTTGACTAGTCCAGATATTGGATAGAGAATGAATAATTCAATGGAAGTTACTTATACTGTGTGTCTAATTGATTTTAAAATAGGCCACTAAAATAATGATGGTTCCAGTTATTTACTGATGTGTAACAAAGTGCCTCAAAACTTAAGAACTAAAACCACAATTTTTTATTATCTCTCACAGTTTTGTGTTCTGATTGGGCCCAGCAGGGTAATTCTCCCTAGCAGTCTTTTATCGAATTACCAATTTAGATGGTGGTTGAAAGCTTGACTGGGCTGAACATTGGGAATGACTTTGCTCTCTTACGTCTGCAGCCTGTGATGGGAAGGCTGGCTGCCAACATTCTCTGTGGCTAGCTAGATTTATCTCACAGAATCGTGGTCAGTCTCATGGTAGCTGGATATTTTATTTAGTGGTTTGTTAGCTACAGAGTGAGACTTTGAAGAGATTGGGGATGAAGTTACCAAACCAGAAGAAGGCCCACAATGTCCCTCTCTCTGCATCTTATTTGTCAAGCAAATCGCTACACTAACATTTCTTTCCCGTAAGAGTTGCGTTCTACGAGGTCCAACAGTTAAGTTTGCAAACTCGTTCTAGAAAAAGGGTTACACACCTCATTGTGAATATCACTACATTTACCTTTGGAGTACCCGCCTTGGGAAGATATTTACCAATGCCAGTGCCCAGTCCACCCCTCAAAGCAATTTTGGAATTCTTCTTCTGGAACGGCCATCAGAGCTGCTGTCGTGCTATCCTCAGTGTCCTCAATGTCATCATATGCTTTCCTCAATATTTCCTTTATCTTTGAGTTAAAAGAAATCACTGGGGACCAGATCAGGTGAGGGGGGAAGGTGTTCCAATGCAGTTATTTATACAGTGCTGCTAACAGCGCACGGTGGCAAGTTCACAAACATAATTGTCAGATGTCAACAAATAACCACAACAGATATGATGGCCACATTCCAGAAAACGAGCTCCAAAACTGCTTTGACAGGTGGACTAGGCCCTGGAGTGGGTGGAGAGCTTCCCAAGGGGAACAATTCGAAGGTGACTATAGTGATATTCAGCAATGTGGTATGTGGCATTTTATCTAGGACGGTTCACGCACCCAACTCGTATTCTTGAGGGAAAGATAAGGAGAAATCATAAGTAACAAATAAAAAATGTAAATATTTAAGGTATGCAAGGTGATATTCTTATACACATATACAATGTGAAATAATTACAGAAGTTAAGCTAATTCACATATCCATCACCTCGCAGAGTTTCTTTTATTTTTGTTTTTTTCTTGTTTGAGGTGTCAATAGTTA
>CAUYQG010290147.1:0-10223 GCA_963574415.1 Tarsius wallacei
AATCCCGCGCCTTGGGAGGCTGAGGTGAGTGGATTGCCTGAGCCCGCGGGTTCGAGACCCACCTGGGCAACTTGGCGAGACCTCATCTCTACAATAAATAAATTTTTTTAAAAAATTTAAAAAAAAAAAAGAAAGAAAGTGCAGGTTCTGTTCGAGACCCTCCTGGGCAACTTGGTGAGATCTCATTTCTACAATTAAAAAAAAAAAAATTATCCAGGCATGGTGGTGCGTGCCTGTAGTTCCAGCTACTTGGAAGACTGAGATGGAAGGATCACCTGAACCCAGTAGTTTGAGGCTGTGGTGGCTGTGAGTATGCCACTGCACTCCAGCCTGGGCAATAGAGTGAGACACCAACTCAAAAAAAAAAAGTGCAGATTCTCCTATGAGCTTCTGATTCAGCCCATCAGGGCAGGGCCTCATTATGGGTTTGATTATGTCCTCCAAAGAAGGCTGGAGTCTAACCCCAATACCTCAGAATGTGACTTTATTCAAAAGTAGCATCTTTAGGTCCCTGATCCAATATGACTGGTGTTCTTAAAAAAGGGGGAAATCTGGACACAGAGACAGACACACAAAGAGGAAAGATGCTGTTAAGGGACACAGGCAGAAGAAGGTCACCAAAAAGCCACAGAGAGAGGCCCAGGACAGACCCTTCCTGGCACCTTCAGAGGGAGAACAGCCCTACCCATGCCTAGATTTCAAACTTCTGGCCTCCAGAACTATGAGACAAAAAATTTCTGTTCTTGTAAGCCACCTGGTTCCTGGTGATTTGTGGTGGTGGCCCTGGGAAACGTGCAGCCTGGGAATCAGTATTACTAGGGCTACAGTGCTACCTTGGATGGAAATCCAGACCAGGGGCATGTCCTACTTGGAAACTGTTTCTGCTCTGGCATGGCTGCTGTGTGGGCTTCCTTCAGCCCTCAGGTCCCTCCTCTGAGGAAGGAGGGAGCTGGCTTTGGTGCGGGGAGCTCCTCCCTGCACTCTGAGATGACATGGAGGCCACAGCTACGCTCTGATTCATGACCCAATGAAGGAGCGGCCTTTCTCCAAGTAGTTACTCTGCCGCCTCCAGGCAGAGGTGAGCCACTAGAGCATGGGCTCACAAATCTGCACATGTTTCCAGGAAGAAAATGCCACTCTCACCTCCAATAGTTACAAAATTATTGACAACCCAGGGCTTTGGACTCTGCCCTATGCCAAGCTTATCTTGGAGGGAGGAAGAGCGGGAGGGGGGATCTTGTTTTGTGTTGTTGTGTTTTTACTGGAATTTTCTGTTCTCGAGGGAACTTAGAACCCTCATCTAGGTAAATCACATGCAAACCTTTAGTCAAAGTAGTTACCAATGGCAGAGCCACAGAATCCTACAAGGGATAATACTGTACCAGATAAAAAACAGAAGCAAGAGACATTAGGAACGAACACCAGCACATGCAGCACTTTTGAGAGGATCAGGAAAGGGTGCCCCTTCCTCAAGACACTTTCTGACCCCTGTCCAGACACATTCACAAGTTCACCAGCTCGATGATGGGAACAATACCTCCCTAGAGCTGTGCAACGTACAACCAAATGCAAAAGCCCTTAGACATGGAAAACAATGCAATGGATTGGCATTTAAGACCCCACCTCAAAAAAAAAAAAAAGAAAAAGAAAAAGATGCCTGTGGCCCACACACCACTCAGAAGAAGAAGGAGAAGTGGGTCCTTACTGTGTGATCCTGGAAAATCACTTCACTTCTCAGAGCCTGATTTATTTCTTTCTCGAATTTTTACTACAACAACAACCATAAAACAACTCCAGATCTGCCCCCCCAGGGTTGTGGTGATGATCAAAAGTGAGAAATATGGCTGGGCCAGTGGCTCAGCCTGAAATCCCAGCACTTTGGGAGGCGAGTTAAGTGGATTGCCTGAGCCCACAGGTTCAAGACCCACCCGGGTAACTTGGCGAGACCTCGTCTCTACAATAAATCAAAAAAATTAGCTGGGCATGGTAGTGCGCACCTGTAGTTCCAGCTACTTGGAAGGCTGAGTTGGAAGGATCACCGAAGCCCAGCAGGTCGAGGCTGCGGTGGCCAGGAGCATGCCACTGCACTCCAGTCTGGGCAACAGAGTGAGACTCCAACTCAAAAAAAATAAATAAATAAAGTGAGAAATATGTGACCACCTTTACAAAGCTGTGGACTTGTTTTCTGAGCCTGTATTCCCTGACTGATTTACACAAGCAAAATCCAAGGATAAAGCTTGGTCTGGTGGCATGCTTCTATAGTCCCAGCTACTCAGGAGGCTAAGGCAGGAGGATTATGCGAGCCCAGGAATTTGAGACCAGCCTGGGCAGCATAACAAGACCCTATCTCAAAAAAATAAAAAAGAAGCAATTAAAAAGTCATCAATGTGTGAAGACTCTCACTGAATTCAACTTTGATTTCCTAACCCAAGCTTTGAATACCATAGAAAAGATGACTGATTACTCAGAGGTGAGAGCTGTTAAATCCCAAAGGTCTCAAAAATGTCACATCACATGTATCATGCTCCTTTCTCATAAGAAAATCTACTCTGTACATCCCTAGGGTCCCATTACTCTATTTCAGAAATTATTACTATTCTTCCCAAAGGGGAGGGCCATGCTACTAGGCAAATACTCCCAAAGGAAAAAAATATTAAAAGTCCTTAAAATAAGTTCATAAAGATGAATATACAATGAGTAGTATATTCCTACACTATTTATATTATACTTAAAAATCTGAAGATCTAAATAGTCTTCTATAGGGGTTTGGTTAAACATATTATAAAACCAGTTGAAGACAATCAAAGACACAGACCCCTTTAGACCGGATAACCCCTAAGGGTCTGCTGGAAAAAGCCCAGCATTCCACTGAAATGACACTCGGCTTCCAAAGTCTTTCACAATATTCCCTGACACCCATCCACTTCATGGGAAACTATAAACACAGATATGGAAAGACTCTGCAACACAGTGTCAACTGAAAACAGCTGCAGACCAGCTAGTGCACTCAGGTCCTGTTTGTGTAAAATTGTATGTAGCCTGCCTGTGTGCATTTCCACATGGCGATCTGGAAGAATGTTCACCTCAGTGCTGACGACAGTCACCCCTGAGTGGTGGGACTGGCAGCAAGGGCACAGAGAGAAGAAGGTTTTGATTTTCTTCTCGGTGCTTTGCTTTGTCTGGACTTTCTTTAGTGAGCAAGGATTAACTGTACAAAGCTTTTAAGATACTAAAAATTAGATACAGTGACTCCTACTTAACTGTGAGTCATGACGGCATGCCTGATTCATTTTTAAATGTCTGATTTTTGTTAGTATTGATGTCCCAAATAGCCAGTGAGATTACTGAGGACAGCGGCTGTGATGGAAGGGAAGGAGTATCAGACATAGGGACTGAGTTTGGTACTGGGTCCAGGCTCTGGAATCGGCAGGGTGTCCTAAGGTGAGTTATTTACCTCTGGGACCATCATCTGTAAGAACAGAGAATAACTCACAGGAGAGGAAAGATAAAATGAAATGACTGTCACAAACTTTGTAGTTTTTTTTTTTTTTTTGAGTTGAAGTCTCACTCTGTCACCCAGACTGGAGTGCAGTGGCCGCTCCCGGCCACCGCAGCCTCGACCTGCTGGGCTCCGGTGATCCTTCCGTCTCAGCCTTCCAAGTAGCTGGAACTACAGGCGTGCACTACCACACCCGGCTAATTTTTTTGATTTATTGTAGAGATGAGGTCTTGCCAAGTTGCCCAGGCAGGTCTCGAACCCGCAGGCTCAGGCAATCCATTCATCTCGGCCTCCCAAAGTGCTAGGATTACAGGCTGAGCCACCGAGCCCGGCCTGTAGTATTTTAATTATTGTTTTAAAAAGAAGATACTTGGGCCAGGAGTGGTGGCTCACACCTGTAATCCCAGCACTTTAGGAAGCCAAGGCAGAAAGGTTGCTTGTGCCCAGGAGTTCAAGACCAGCCTGATCAACATAGTGAGACTTCGTCTGTACAAAAAATTAAAAACTTAGCCAAACATGGTGGCATGAGCTTATCATCCCAGCTACTCAGGAGGCTGAGGCAGAAGGATCACCTGAGCCCAAGAGGTCGAGGCTGCAGTGAGCCATGACCATGCCACAGCACTCCAGCCTGAGAGACAGAGAAAGACTCTGCCTCAAAAGGAGGAGGAGGAGGAGGAGGAGGAAGAGGAGGAGGAGGAGAGGGAGGGGGAGGAGGAGAAGGAGAAGAAGAAGAAGAAGAAGAAGAAGAAGAAGAAGAAGACGCCTGTTGCCCATGCGCCATTCAGAGCCTCGTTGGTTCCAAGTACACAGTAAGTACCAACAAAATAGTGGATTTGTGGCACTAGGGAAGAGGCAGAAGCCAATCCAGAGCCATTCCCATCAGAACTGTGCTTCCACATTGCTCTAGGCAGATATTTAGAATACACAGGCCCACCCTGGGTGACAGCAACTACAAGCCAACACAGGTTTGCTTCCCAGCACTTGTCCAAAAGGAACTTGATTCTGAATAGGACTCTCAAATTCTCAATCCCCTCCCAATTGTTCCTGAAATGTGTTTAGCTACCAAAAGACTAGTGAGAATACCAGGAACCACAAGGTAAAACAATTAGTCACCCAACGGTTACTGAGGTGTAAACTAAGAAGGACGCGAAGACTAGCCCTCACCTTGGTAACCCATTGAACCATGCAAGGAAATCGGGTTTTCCTTCCTTCCTTTATATTTTGGCATATGTTACAGGAGAATTGGGCTTTAATTTTTTAAAGTCCCTCTAATTGGATACTACTGATGGGAAGACATCTGGGGCAAATACCTAGGCCTGGTGCATTCCATCCCAAGCCATGGTTAGTGGCTTGGAGAACAAGTCTGCGGCAAAATAACCAGTGGTTACTAATTATTATATATCACAGGGTTTGGCATCCTCCATAAAGCCCCATCACGTTGGCCTCTTCCTCTGCAGAGAGGATTACAGCGTTGACTGTTCAGAAAGTTGCCCTCGTCTTAATTGGATCCAGCCTCTCTGCCCAGGAGTAGCAAGCCAATCTCTCTTTAACGACTTCATCCTTGGAACTCCAGGTCACCAGCCACCCCTGGGTCTGGAAGGACTGCCGCCTGGCTTCCTCCTTCTTTCCAAGTGCTCAGCCTCATCTAGTAGTGACGTGGAAAGCATGCAAAGGTTGTGCCCCAAGCTACCTTTGACTAGGTCAAAAAAGGGATGAGTGTTATCAGCATGAAATGTCTCCTCCAACTCACACAGAGCCTCAGGATTGGGGAGAACTGTTTGCCCCAAATGTTTGGTCTAATGCAAATATTTATTTCTTCCAAAACAACTAAAACAAATCACTTCCAAATTAGGGGGGCGGGGGAGTTGCCAAACATTTTTCACAGTTAAGACAAACATTTGGAAAACATTTTCCAATTTGCCCTACAACCTTAGTTAACCTTTCCTAAGCATGTTGAATCACTTCCTAATTTCCCATCTATTGTGACATCATGGCTGTTTCTTGAAAATCTTACTTTCTCTGTTCTCTCCTTTCCATCACATAACATTGATATAGGCTGAGTGTCTCTTATCTGAAATTGCCCAACAAGGGTTAGGAGTTTGGATTTTTTCAGACTTTACAATATTTGCATTATACTAGTTAAGCATCTTTTTTCTTTTTTTTTTTTGATAGGGTCCTGCTCTGTTGCCCAGGCTAGAGTGCAGTGGTGCCATCATAACTCACTGCAGCCTCCAGCTCCTGGGCTCAAGCAATCCTCCCACCTCAGCCTTCTGTGTAGCAGGGACCACAGGCACACACAACCATGCCTGGCTAATTTTATTTGATTTCTGGGTAGAGACAGGGTCTCGCTATGTTGCTCAGGCTGGTCTCAAACTTCCAGTCTCACATGATCCTCCCACCTCAGTCTCCAGAGTACCTGAGACTATAGGCACATGCTACCATGACTGGTACTGGAAACTTTTTTTTTTTTTTTTGAGTTGGAGTCTCGCTCTGTTGGCCAGGCTGGAGTGCAGTCACATGATCATGGTTCGCTGCAGCCTTGGCCTGCTGGGCTCAGGCAATCCTTCCACCTCAGCCCAAGTAGCTGGGACTATAGGCATGCACTACCACACCTGGCTAATTTTTTTTATTTTTGTAGAGATGAGATCTCACCATGTTGCCTAGGTTGGACTTGAACTCCTGGACCCAGGCAATCCTCCTGTCTCAGCCTTCCAAAGTGCTGGGATTACAGGCATGAGCCATGGTGCCCGGCCTGGAGACATTTTTGAACACCTACTTAGTTCCAAGCACATACTTATTCAGCATACATCCTCCCTACTTTGTGACCACAGGCTTACTGACATCAACATATGACAGCATGCGGCTGGAGAAAAAAACGCATGCTGAGATGCCCTTAGCCATTCAAGTCAACAGCCTAATCCTCCATTCTCATTCCGCTCCTTTTCCTCCTAGAGCCTGGAGCTCCTTCTCATGGCATGCTATCTGTACATCCCAACACGCTCCTCCTGAGTATGTTAGCAGATGACATTCAGACCAGGAGAACACATTTCTGCCTCAGTCATTTACAGTTGCTTTTCCTGGGCCACCAGTTGACCCTTCCCCCACTTGTCTCCACTTCAGACGTGGTGCTGAGACCCATGCCAAGATGGAATTCCACTTTCACATAAGATTTCACAAGACTGTTATCAGATTCACAGGCCAATTACACTGGCTGGGTTCTCTCCATCCCGGCCTTGGGTTATTCCATCCCTCATCCCCTTTCCTTCCTGAAGGGTTTCAGTTCAGAGTTACACCTTCTCTGCAAGAGCTGACCAAAGGCATGGCTTCCTTTCCCCTAATTATCAAGTGGTGACATCATGCTGCCTCCTCCTCTGGAACTGAAGTCTGACAGCAGACCCCTCGAAGAAATCCAGGGTCCTTAGAGACTCCATTGTCTCATAAAATCCCTGAAAAGTAAAGTAGCTAAATTAATGCAACACACACACACACACACACACACACACACACACACAGAATTAACATGGTTCCTAAATGCAAACACTCATAAGGTTACCACTGAAAAATGGAAAGGGGGGCCAGACGCAGTGGCTCACACCTGTAATCCCGGCACTTTGGGAGGCCAAAGCGGGAGGATCGATTGAACCCAGGCATTCCAGAACAGCCTGAGCAACATAGTGAGACCTTGTCTCCACAAAAAAGTAAAAATAAAAAAATCAGCCAGGCATCGGGGCACATGCCTGTTGCTGCAGCTACTCAGGAAGCTACGGTGGATCGCCTCAGTCCAGGAAATCGAGGCTGCAGTGAGCTGTGATTGTACCGCTGCACTCCGGCCTGGGCAACAGAATGAGACCGTGACTCAAATAAATAAATAAATAAATAGGAGTTAACCCTGAGAGAGGTTTTCTGAGGAGAAAATGTCACTTCATAGCCTCTCTTTGCGAGAGAGAGGGGGTGGCTTTGCAATCGTGCAGAGAAATTCTCCCTACATCCCCCCACTCCCTACTTTCTACTGAGTCAAGAAAGCTGCAGAGGCTACGCATGATTGCTCACCCCTGTAATACCAAGCACTTTGAGAGGCCAAGGAGGGAGGACCACTTGAGCCCTGGAGTTTGAAACCAGCCTGAACAACATAATAAGACCATGTTTCTACCAAAAAAAAAAAATGTTTTAAATAGTGGAGCATGGTCAGGCTCAGGGGTTCAACCTGTACTCCCAGCACTTTGGGAGGCCAAGGCAAGGGGATTGCCTGAGCCCGCAGGTTCAAAACCAGCATGGGCAACTTGGTGAGACCTCATCTCTACAATAAAAATAAAAAATTAGCCGGGTGTGGTAGCACGCACCTGTAGTTCCGGCTACTTGGAAGGCTGAGGCGGAAGGATCGCCAGAGCCCAGCAGGTCGACGCTGGGGTGGCCATGAGTGTGCCACACTGCACTCCAGCCTGGGCAACAGAGTGAGACTCCAACTAAATAAATAAATAAATAGCTGAGCATGGTGGGCAGTGCCTGTAGTCTTAGTTACTCAGAGGCTGAGGCAGGAGGATTGCCTGTGCATAGGAAGTCGGAGGCTGTGGTGAGCCATGAATGTGCCACTGCACTCCCGCCTGGGTGACAGAGCGGAACCCCCATTCATATAAAGAAAAGCAAAGCTGAAGTGCCACCATCAGGCAGCGGTACCTGAATGCAAGGGTCTCCTGAGGAGGAGCAAGCTCTCCCGGAAGCGGGGTACAGGGCAGATGTGACCTGCATGTGGTAACCCAACACCAGCAAGAACCAGCTCTGCCCAGGAAAGGAAGCAGTGCTGCTGCCGGGGATGTGGTCACACCGAAACTCCCATCACTGTCCCCACCACCATATGGTTTAATGCCTGTCCCTGAGGGGCAATTCCTTGGCCACCAGCCCTACTAGGAGAAAGAACACCAAGAGGCTGTCCTTGCTTGTCTGATGTGTTGGTAGGTGAGGCCTGGACAGAGGGAAAATATAGGAAATCAGACTCCAGGAAGGATCACAACCATACATGTACGTGTGTGTTTCTGTGTGTATAGGCACTGATGTGTAGTATGTACACATCCCACCCTCTCCTCAATCACAGATTCACTTGAGCTGATACCCAGTTCTGCTTTTTAAATGGAAACACCTACTGTGAGGATTCATCTATCAGTCATTAACAATCTAGTAGGAATTATTTTACCCAACTGCTCTCAAATTGGCACTTAGCTGAAATCAGGGTCTGAGAGGGAAATTATATTTCCAATTTGCCCCTTTCTCCCATAGAATCTAACAGAGACTTTCTTTCTCTTCTATAATTGCAACCTCATGGGCATTTATATTTAAAAACCGTACCACTCTGAGAAATGAGAGTGTTGTTTTGGCTTACATTATGACAGGAAGGAAGACTCATTTTGGAACATGAAAGTACTTTAGAGAGTAGGAGCAATCCTCCCCAAAAGTCCACAGCTCGAATGAACTTGGACAAGCAACTCCCTTCTTTCATCTCAGTTTTCCCATCTGTTAACCCAGAGGCAACCTCTATCCTGGAAAGCAGGGCAAGGCAGTAGACTGACTGAGAAGGCTTGAGGCAGCCGAGCCACTGGCAGCCCGGTGGCCTGTGTCACTTCACAACAGAGGAACGTTTTTATCTGCTTATCTCAGCTTCTGCTTTCTGCACAGGCCCCAGAAGTTGTCCTTTGGGGGTCATCTCATCACAGATTCCAAGTTCCTGGAGACATGGCCCTAGCAAAACTGGTCTAATTTATTACTGCCTTCTGCCAGGAGGATGTCTCCGGCTGGCTCCCCAATACAACCTCAGATAGAGTCCCTTACTTCAGACAGCAGAGAGCAAGCAACTAACTATCTTATTGTTTCAAATGCTAATGTTCTCTTCTAAGTGTGTGCTGACTAGGTTATTGTTAAAATGTTACAGATCTCACAGGAAACAGTTTTTAAGGAGAAACCATTTGGAAGTGGATACAAAAACAGTATCTTTCACAATTTTTTTTTTTTCTTAATGGATAAGGTCTCCCCCGCCCAGGCTAGAAAGCAGTGGCACAATCATAGCTTACCACAGCCTCCAACTCCTGGGCCCAAGCAATCTTCTTGCCTCAGCCTCCCAAGTAGCTGGGACTACATACCTATGCCACCTGGCCCAGTTATTTTATTTTTTTGTTTTGGTAGAAGTCTCACTGTGTTGACCAGGCTGGTCTCAAACTCCTGGCTTCATGAGATCCTCTTGCTTCAGCCTCCAAAAGTGCTGGGATTATAGGTGTGAGCCACCACATCTGGCCTGACATCTTTAACTACACTTTCTCCGAGATCTTATTTGTCTGCCTGGTTCAGAAAAAAATAGAAATCCTTGTTTCCATTTATTTTGTCTATATTCTCTCTCATTTTAGATCACCTTTTAAAAGTCTGTGGAGTTTTCTTTTTCTTCTTTCTGTAGATCTGCTGCCCTTATACAACTTAATTGTTTTTCTTAATAAAATGACTGTTTAAAATGGTACCACATTAGGAGTTTCAAGAAGGAACACAGGGCTTTGTATATCATGCACTTAATTTGAATCAGAAACATAAATTGCTCAATGCAGGCAAATTTCCCAAGAAGATATGCAAAAGGGACTGGGAGAGAATATAGACAAAATAAATGGAAACAAGGATTTCTATTTTTTTCTGAACCAGGCAGACAAATAAGATCTCGGAGAAAGTGTAGTTAAAGATGTCAGGCCAGATG
>CAUYQG010290159.1:0-39652 GCA_963574415.1 Tarsius wallacei
TGGGTCGGGGTGAGGAAGTGAGATGTGTTTCCAGGACAAGGGTGGGGTGGGACTGTGGGAGTAAAGGCATCGATAGGAGGAAGGCTGGAGCCATTCGCCCCCTGGATTACCCAGAAGCCTTGGGCTGGGGCCGGGACTGGAGAGAGCCACTTTGCAAAGTGCTTTAGACATGTCTAACAGCTTTCTTTTTCTTTAGCAGATTTCCCCCGGGGCTAGTTTCAAATCAGGTTTAATCTGGTGTCTAAAATATGAACCCGTAACTCAGAGTCCTCAGATGTAGAATGTTCAGGTCTCCGTGGAAGTGCCCTGACGCTGTGGCCTGGCACTCTCGTGCCACTGACCCAAGTCGTGGCACCTTGGCAAGCCTTGTTTTCTGGCTGTTACTAGCACTGTGAAATGGGCGTCTCCGGTTTCCATCCACTATGGGGAATTTCTGCTGGGGCCCTGAAGGCTGTGCTGCGTGTTTGCCTGGATCCAGATTTCAACTGGGAGGAAAAGTGGCTTAATGAAGAATGAAAGCTCTGCAATCACCCAGCAGCTTCTCACAGAGCTGGCTAAGCGGAGGGAGCCATGAGAGGGCAGGGCGGGACCCTGCAGGGCTAGGAGCTTGTGAGTCACACCTCAGCACGCTAGCATCTTCCTGGTGCGGGCAGCATCAGGACTGTGGGACTCTGACAGTGTGCCTTGTGTTGAAAATGAGGTCTACACAGAGCTCTGGGTTTTCCTTTTTTCACTGTTGCTATCAGTTTAACCTATTTACGAGGTGTGATTTTTACCTCGGATTTAAAATTGGTTGAAGTGGAACTCGTCTGACCTCTGGTCACACTGTCCTGACCTGTGGTTTTCAGAGTGTGGCCCATGGATTCACCTCCAGCAATCCATGTTTATCATATCACAACCAAGTCATGCTTCCAGGAGTGACTTGTTGGCTTAGGAGGCTGATGACACGCAGCTCAGTCCATCGGCATCTTGTGGACAGAGGCACCGCACACCCTGCCAGCACCTCTCTGCTTTGTGGGGGGGAGGGCATTCTAATGGCATTCCTGGGTGGGCAGAGGGAGAGCGCAGAGAGGCCGTTGTTCCTGCCCCTTGCATGTGGACATGGAGCCAGTGGCCAGGAGAGAGTGGTCCTGCCCCGCACCGGCCCCAGCCCCACAGAGGCCCTCTTTGGAGAAAGAACATCAGTGCAGTCAACCCACAACGAGCAGAGACGACCTAGGAGCTTGAGATTCAAAGATAAATAAGTCTCAGACCTGCCCTCTGACCCGGGGACACCTGATTTCAATATAATGGAGGAGGCCACGGTACCAGAGGTGCACACAGTCTTATGATCTCACAAGGGAAGAGGCACCAGGTCCGGCCAGGTTTCTTGGAAGGGAAGGAGCCACTTCTGCTGGGACAGCTTCTGAGAGCTCACAGGGGTCAGATGAGGGGAGGACCAAGGGAACAGCCTGAACCAGAATGTGGTTCAAAACAGCATGAATCAGGAACCCCGTGTGGCTCAGTGTTGGTGGACAGTGGGGCCAGCATCCGTGCGGGCTAGCACGCCCAAACTCCATCCAGAGGCCCATACCACCAGGCCACCTTGGCAGGTGGTCTTGAGGGAGGCAGAGGCAGGGATACCAGTCAAGAGAATGGTTGTGCGAGCCCAGACGAGGCTCGGTGGTGTAGATGAGAAGGGGGTGGGTTTGAAGCAGCGCTGGGGTCAGACGTGCCAGGCAGGCTGAAACGGATGAAGGAAAAGCAGAGCAAGAAGAGGGCGGAGTCCAGATGCCTTCCAGCAAGGCCCCGGTGGTGAGAGCAACAAGACAGGATGGGAGGGTGATGGGGCGGGGACATGCTGGTCTGGGGTCCTCTGGGGGCTGGATGCCTGGGTCTGGGGGGATGCCATGCACTGCGGGATCACGGCCCAAACCGCTCGTGTGCAGAGTGGTCGAAACCACGGGCGGCAGAAGCATGAAAACCCGGAAGTGAGGACTGAGGAGAGACTTCACAGCCCTGAGCAGGGGGAAGGAGGAGGGATTGGGAAAGGACCAGTAAGGGAGAGGTGTGGACAGCGCGAGGGTGAAAGGCCACAGGAGCCGGGAGAGTGGCCACATGTGAGAACCGCAGAGGCGAGGATGTGGGGCTGCTTCCTTCAAAATGTCAGGGCTGGGGGCGCTTCTGGGCTGTTCTCGACAGGGAAAAATTGGGAAAACACTCCATCTGTGCCACCTATGGAGGCCCTTGGGGCCGAGGCGGAGTTCGCCATGGCGTGGCTTCAGACGTCCTGCAGATCACTGGAGTCTGCATTTGCTGTGCACGTTCCTGAGCTCAGATGGAAGACGCTGGTCGGGAACGCTGGCCTGAAGCCAGACTCTGTCCTGAGGAGGAGTGTCCACTGTCCCGTGTGTCCCCTATACCCCACCCTGCCCCCAGGGGAGGGTATAGGGGCATGGCTGAGTTCACCCGGGGCCGGGCCTAGGGCGCTGGTTGTGCTCCGGGCTGCCCGTCCAGACCCACTCCCTGTCTCTTGCTCCGTTTCCAGGCCTGTTTCAGATGCGAGCAGTCTGCACAGAGCTCCAGCTCTGCCTGCCCATAGGAGCCTGGCAGTGTACATTTCCAAGGAGACACACTGCCCATTGCCTGGTGCTTGGGTGCCCAGTGTGGTACAGAGGCTGCAAGAGGAGTGCTCCCGGGGGTCTGGAGAGCTCATGGGACATCCAACCAGGGGATGGTGGGATTGGATGTGGGCTGGGCCTGCGTCGGCCCCTGTCTTGCTAGCGGCTGCCTGTGTACACCTCTTCATATGTGGTTCAGGAAGCGGGAGAGCACAGTGGCTTCAAGTGCTCTGGCCCCAAAGAATGACTGCTAGGGCTCCTGTCCCAGCTCTGCACTTGCTAGCTGGGCATCCCCGGGCAAGGTACTGAACCGCTCAAGGCTTCTGTTTCTTCGTTTGTAACATGGAGTGGATGGTAACAAGGGCCCCTGAATGTCAGGGTTGTAGCAAGGACTACCTGAGTTAAGACCTTAAGTGTACAGAACAGTGATGCCCCTGTACGTGACCACTGCTGGGGTTCTTATGGTTGTGAGCAGCAGTGGAGGTGGTGGTGGCAGTGGTGTGGCCACTCGGGGCAGCTTGGGAGCCACTGCTTGACCCCAGAGTAGCCCCCTCCACAGACCTCGGTCCGCGTCCCCCACACATCTCTGAAGACTGGCACGGAACCAGGGTGACTGGGAACTATCAGGAGAGATAAGGTGTTGCCCCGAGCCGTCCGACTGGGCATCCTCGAGAGAAGGAGGGCTTTCTTGAGGTGAGTTAGCGAGAGGGCCAATGCCTCCCTCTTCAACTGGCTTTCAGCGGGCCCGGAAGGGACGGCGGGTGACCGATTAGGAAGCCACCCCAGCCTGAGCTGAAATTAGGTCCGTCCCAGCCTCCTCTGTGGCTCCTCAGCGCCCGTTCTCACCTGCCTTGGGCCGGCCCTCCTGCTCTCCGTGAGCAGAACTGCGTGTGTTCGGGACTCTGCTTTCCATGTGTCCCTTACCACTGCTTCTCTGGCTTAATGGGGAGCTGGAGCACACCTCCCCTCACCCTTCGTCCTCCCCAGGCCCCTGCTCTGCTCCCAGGGATACCTGTCCCGCACTGTTCTCGAGGGATTTGTCTCATGCCCAGCCTGCCAGTTCTCACTGTGTCTCAGCCCACAAGCCCCACGTGTGGGCCCTTCTGTTCCTGTGGAGGAAGGGAAGGTGGCGTTTGCATTTTATTTACTTTTCTTTTTCATGTAAGCAGAAGCCCCAGGCCTCAGCTCCAAACCTCCAGCAGGAAGCTGAGGCCATATACCTGGGAATTAGGGAACCTGGAGCCAGGGAAGGAACCAAAGAACGCAGAGCTGGGGTGGGCACATGGCCTTTGGGACAGACCGGGGGAGAGAGGGACCTGGAAGGACACGTGGGGGCCTGTGGTCAAGGCCCCTGAGCCTGGAGTGAAGTGGCCCAGGGAAGACCACTTAGGAAGGGTGAGCGTGTCCCTGAGCCAGGAATGCTCTCGGGGGATGGATGGTTAGTCTGAAGATGGATGGTAATGAGAGGACAGATGAGCTTAGGGGAACTCTCTCTCTCTGTCCCAAATCAGCAAGTGACCTTGAAGGAGACCCTTGTCCCGGAGCCTGGATTCTGACTGTCCTCCCTGCCACCACTCTGTCCTGAGGGGAACAGACTTATTCTAAAAAGCAAATCTAATCCTGTCCGGTTGCTGGTTCCACACCCTTGCATGGCTCCCTCTAGCTCCTAGGCCCCAGGTGACCCTCTCACCCCCCGCCCCCCCACCGGCTGACTGCAGCCCCACCAGCCTGCTTCCAGCTCCTCAGACAGGCTCCATTCGACCATCTGCCTTTGGGTCTCCACAGTGTTCACCGCTGCTCCCTGCTCTTCCTTCAGGGCTCAGCTTGAGTGTCACTTCCTCCCAGCAGCTTCCCTGTCCTGGTACGGCTCCCCCAGGCCCCTGTGTGCCACCCAAAGGCAGAGACGAGACGGCTCTGGCCCCTTCACCACCGTAGCCCACTCCTGGCTCCCGGCAGGTGCTGAATGTGTCAGTGCTGCCTTGAATTGAGGGTTGGACTGGATGGCTGAGTCCACAGCTGCTCTCGCAGGACACAGGGGGCCCTCAAGGGGGAGAGGAAATGGACACTTCTCTCTGGCTTCATAGGGAATGGGAGGTACACCGTCCAAAAATAGCAAAGCTCTTCCTGGAAAGCCACTAGTGAGTTGGGCTCAGGCAGGACTTCAGGTGCCTGGGGGCTTGAGGCAGAGGGACAGGGGCACTGGGTGTGGTGGTTAACCCGGGAGCTCTGTGGTCTCACCTACTACGGTTAGTGGCTCCTCACCAGGTGGCCCGGAAGCACCGGTTTTCCAGCAAGTGACCAAGTCTGCCCTGCTGCTCTGGACTGCTGGAGCGGGAGATGGTGAGAGGGTTTGCGCTTGGTGACTGGCTGCCCTACCCTGCAAGACCTGTCTCCAGCCTTGGGGGTGCTCGGGAATAGCTGTGTGCCCCTCAGTCCTGCCAGGCTGCCAGAAGGTGCCGGTGATCTGGCAGGAGTGTGCCCTCCCAGAAGCTGGCACTCTGCCTGCTATCTTTTCTCTCTCTCTCTCTCTCTCTCCCTCCATTTCCAAGTAGAATAGGGAGACCAGGCCGCACAGTGGTGACAGCTCTGGGTCTGGGGCCAGACAGGAGCAGGTGAGAATCCTGGCTTGGCCACTTAGGGCTCTGCTGCCTTGGACAAATTACTTGCCCTCTCCGAACCTTGGCTTTCTCATTTGTAAAATGGGTTTATAGGAACTCCTGCTTGCTATGTTATTTTTGAGGCTTAAATGAGAAGCTAGAAAGAACTCAGCACAGGGCTTTGTAGGGAGTCTAGTACTTGGCTGAAGCCAGCACCGGTTAGTCCATTAGCAGTGGGGCTAGGGGAGAAACAGGGCCACTTGCTGGGCCTTCTAAGAGTCACAAACGGCGCATTTTGGAAGCCACGATATCATGGGTGTATGAGGACAAAGAAGAGTCTGCTTCAGTCCTGATGGTGGGACAGAGATGGCCTGCTTCCTCCTGATCGCAGGGTGGCTGCCTCTTTTCATTAGGGCAAGGCTGACAATAACAACTCCTGTGCTTTAAGAACTCCCATGTGCCAGGCACGGTGGCATTTAGACGCTGTGTTACTTTGTTTAACCTCCCAAACAAACCTCAAAGGTGCTCCTCTTTGTGATCCCCATTTCACAGGTGGAAAAATGAAGCACAGAGGAGTTAATTAGTTAATCTCACAGTTAGTAGGCGGCAACAGAGCTGGGACTCAAACCCAAGCTGGATGACTTCAGAACCTCCCGTCTCTATTCTGCCCAGCCGAGGAGTGGTCAGGAGGTGCCATCTCGACTTAGCAGCCCCTGCATGGAGTGCTGGGTTTCGAAGAACGTAGACCGTGATGGGGGAGAAAAATGCTGTGAGTGATTGGCAATATCTACTGTGGACTTGGGAAGGGAGGATTCAGCTCTGTGGGGGCCATTCATTCATCACCAGCCGTGGCGCTCTTGGCATCTGGGGCCAAATCGTTCCTGTTGGGCAGGATGGAGGGGCTTCCCTGTACACTGAAGGGGGTTTTGCAGCATCGCTGGCCTCTGCCTGCCAGAGCACCTTGCCTCGCCCTTCCCCAAGTTGTGGCAATCAGAACTACTTTAGACTCTGCCTATGTCTCCCGGGAGGCCGACCATCCTACTTGAGGACCTTTGCACTACAGCAGGCAGCGGTGGGCAAAAGAGCTCTGAGCCTGGAGTCACGAGACCAGCATCCTAGGCTTGGCCGTGCCACTGACCAGCCTGTCACCATGGAAACGGCCCATTGCCTCTCCGGGTGTCAGGCTTTTAATGTGTACAGTGAACGGAAGGGTCCCAAGGATCCCTTCTAGGAGTTTATGGTTCTCCCTCCTCACCCAGCCCCTTCAATTAAAACTCTTGGGTTATTGGAGCGCAAATTTCCAGAGATCTGCGAGGCAAACCAACAGAAAGCTGGAGTCTGCAGAGAGCTGTTCCACTCCTTACAGCTCCGTATTTGCTCCTCATGAAAAGAAAGAAAGAAAAACACCGAAAAAAGCCCCCAACCCTTGGTGCTGAGGTTTCAACCAAGGAGCAGTTATCAAATAGATGCAAGTAGAAAAATCACAGCGACAATAACTGAACACCCGTTTCCCTGTGTTAGGAGAGAAAACGAGCTATTGGTCGGGAAAGTCTCTCCGGCTCCATTCAATTATGAATCTCGGCAGGAAGCCTGGAAAATCCCGGCCTGCTCTGGAGCACAGCATTGGAGGAGGCTGGAGGAGGCGTGAAGTTGGCACTGCGGTCCCGAGGCGCTCACTGGGTCCGACGAGGGAGGGTGAGCATGAGGCCAGGCTCCTACCTCCCACCGAGGGGTGGGGTGGCGCACAGAGGCCAGGCTGAGGAGTGGCAGGCACTGGGTCCTGAAGACGGTCCCCAGGGCCATCCTGGCAGGCATTTTGTAAACGGCAGCTCTGATGCAGGAGAACCCTTGAGGGGATCCGTTTATTGACAGCCGGCAAGTGGGTAGGCTTTCTTTCTTTTTTCTTCCTTTCTCTTTATTTCTTTATTTTTTTAATTATATTTTTATTATTATTATTTTTGAGTTGGAGTCTCACTCTGTCGCCCAGGCTGGAGTGCAGTGGCATACTCACAGCCATCGCAGCCTTGACTTTCTGGGCTCTGGCGATCCTTCCGCCTCAGCCTTCCAAGCAACTGGATCTACAGGCGCGGGCCACCATGGCTGGCTAATTTTGTGATTTATTGGAGAGATGAGGTCTCACCAAGTTGCCCAGGCTGGTCTCAAACCCATGGGCTCAGGCAATCCACTCACCTTGGCCTCCCAAAATGCTGGGATTATAGGTGTGAGCCACTGCGCCTGGCCTATTTATTTATTTTAAAAAATCAGTATGGAAGAGTAACCACCATTTATGGGGACTCTTCTCCCTGCTGGCCACACACAATGTCGTTCTTCCACGTGGCAAGATCTGTGATTTGTGGGTATCCACAGAGGACACAGATGCTGTGAGCTTGGCGAACTGGCCCAGCAAGTGTTTTCCCGGCCTGCTCTTCAGCCCCTCAGTTGCCGAGCCCTCAGGAGGCTGAGAGACGTGGAGTGCACGTCTTCCACCCAGCATGGGGCTGGCGCTCAGCGTCCTCCCCCCCTGGTACAATGTCCTTCCTCTCCCCGAGCTCTGTGGCCTCCCGGAACTGTGCTCATTTTCACATCTGGTCAAGGTTGCAGAATTGCCCTGAGAATGAAGTGGAGCCTGGTCTTCAGAGCCCGTGAGAAGCAGGTTGGGATCTTCTTCATGATGAAGGTGTAGTTGCTTGGGGGCTAGGGTTCTCTTGGTCGCAGGCACAGAAACCAACTTCTCAGACATGGTCCCCCAAAGAGGACTTTATCAGAAGGGTGTGGAGGGGTCTCAAAGGATGGAGGGGAGCTAACAGCCAAGACCAGGGAAGGAAAGAAGCACAGCCTCCATGGCTGGCATCCTGGGCCCCATGAGAGCACCCCTTTGTGAACTCTCCAGTGTCCCCTGACCCCTGATATCCTCCATCTCTGATCCCAAATCCAGATGCCCAAAGGAGCCTCTAACTAGTCCAGCTTGGTCCAAAGGTCAGCCTAGGATTTCAGGATGGGCACAGTGCTGTGTAAAGGGGAAGTTCTGTGTGAGGGACTCATTCCCAGATAAAGGGGCTCCTCGTGGGGATAGCCCAGGGGAACAGCAGAGCTTCGGGATGACTTAGTGCTGGGCAGGTGGCCCGTGCCCTCTCCCCTTCTGCTGCCCCTCAGTCACTGCCGTGCCCCCAGCACAGATTGTTCAAGTCCAGGGCCTCGAGAGCCCCAATTACCAGGCTGACTTCGATCTCTAGGTTCCAGGTTTCTGGAAAGGTTTTGGAGGCAGAAATGGATTCTCTCCAGGAATCCTACTTCCTGAGGGAAGTGGTTTGAACCAGAATGGATTCCAGACAGACCTGTCCCCTAGCTGATGTTGTGCCAGAGTCCAGCTGAAGCAGGCACCCCTTTCTGCAGATCTCAAAAGTGGCTTCATTCCCAAATCCTCCCCTGACCCCGCTCCAGCCTGCCTCATCATGGGGAAACCCCTTTCTGGATCGTGTAGCTCCCCTAAACTTCTAGAGGCAGGAGGGGTCTTGGGGATGGCGCATCTGCCCAGCTGCCTGGTTCTACAGACAAGAGCCTGGGGGACACTGGGCCCAAGTTGCTGGGGAAGCCTTTATTTTCTGTTGGGTCTGAAGCAGTGCAACTTGAGGCCCAGTGCTTCACAAGATGGCTCTCTTCTGGTGACTGGCAGCAAGCGAGGGGCAAGGTCGGGTGGGTCCCAGGAGTCCGACACCATCCCGTCAACACTCCTCCCTGCCCCTCCTGGCAACGATGGGCATGGACGCCGCCCAGGACCCTCTGGCAGCCTCAGGAATCTGCAGCATGTTTCGCCAGAGCTGAAATGTGTTTCTCCTCACAGGGAGCTCTTGGTGAGGGGCAGCAGTGAGGCAAGCGCTTGTTCCTTCTTGGGGAGCAAAGCCTGCTGTGTCCCGGCAGTGGGCTCCTCTGGGGCTCCGAAAGGACACCTGAGAGCCCAGGGTGTGGCCCTCACGCCCTAACAGGGCAGATTACACAGGCTGGGAATAGAGCCCCAAGGCCTTCAGAGCCTTGAGGGGCTGGAGCCCCCTCGTGAGTCACTGAGGAGTCTTCCAGCTTCAGGGGGGCTCTCTGAGCATCTTGGCAGATGGCTTGAAGTCCAGTCCCCTCAAAGGGCAGTTTGGCCCCTCTGGGACTTCAGCCTCAGTTCCGCCCCTCGTCCCCTCCCCAGGCAAGCTCTCTGCTGGAAGCTGTCTCCCAAACATGCCTCTGGGCTCAGCCTCTGCCTGGCCACCCTGCACTGAATACGACCTACTCCTCAGCCCTGTGTGAGCTCCAGCCCCTCCCGAAGCTTCCCCAGACATCCCACCTGCACTTTTCTCTTATCCTCTGAGTCCCCGGGAACCTGCTCCTTTCCGCATAGCTGCTGGCTCTTCTGTTCTGAGCCAGTGTGTTCACTCACCTCCCCAGCTGGGTCATACTTTCTCCCAGTAGGACCCACAGGGCCTGGCATCCATCCATGCATACTGAAAAGAAAGAACAGGCAGGTGTGGAATGGATAAGCTTCGATTATGTCAAAAGAAAAACCTCAGGCATCCTTGCGGGACCACGAGGCACCTCAGTGACTCCAAGCTAAGGCTGTCAGAAGAAGAAATGGCCAGTGTGACACTTCCAGCAGGCCCTGGGGGCAGGCATCATCATGTGCCCAAAGAGACGTCCCAGGATCCCAAGCCTTCGGCCATAGAGAGAACACGGGGAGTCCCTCCCCAACCGCCGTCAAAGTCTAAGCAGAAGACACTTCTGAGAAATGAGGCGTTGAAAACTTTGTACTCGCTCTCACAACATTGTTGTGATTCATCCTTCTCAAGGCACTTTGACCAACATGGGTGGCTTTGGGTCTCACTTCAGCTCTGAAAGACTGTAAAAAATGTTTCCTCATTTTCTGGATAAGGAGCAGTTTTCCTGGCCTCTGCTCTGAAACCTGGCCCAGGTTCTTCAGTGATGTGCTTGTCTACACCTCTGGATTCCTCTTCAGAAGCCCTTCCTCAGTCGTTCTGAGTGCCAGTGTCACCAGAAGGCTCCAGTGGGGCAGACCCTTGTGAATTATTGCTTATTGCTGTAAAAGAGACACACACAAACATATAGCCCCTTAAACACAGTGAGCACTGATTTTCTGCTCATATAACTTCCAGATGAGTGGCCTTCTTAATGGATGGCTGTCCTTCACAGTGTGATGCAGGACCAGGCTTCTCTCATCATGGGGCAGGTGGCGGCGGGGGGAGGGGAGGGTGGAGATAGAGGGGCACATCCACTTCAGCCTTGTCCAGGAATGGCTCACATCACTTTGGCTCACAGTCCTTTGGACGGCTTGGTCACATGCCACGTCTAACTGCAAGGGAAGCTGAGAAATGCAATGTGCTCCCAGTAAGAGGGGGAAATAGATTCTAGTGAGCAGATACTTGGCTGCATGCGTCCCCAGCATCTAGCACACAACAGGTGATCAATAAACGTAAGCTGGGTAAAGAAACTGAAGGTCATAGTGGCTTCGCAGGGTCTCACAAAGAGTCAGTGCAGTCCAGGAAGTTAAAACTCCCCCAGAAAGCCCAGCCCTGACCACACTGCCTTTCCACACCTGGAGTTTCTCTCCAGGAAACTGTGGGGAGGATCCCAGTAGACTCCCTGGCTGTTGCTGGAGACAGGCCAGCGTGTGCCAGCTGGGAAATCAGTTATTAGGGGAGTTCTTTGGAGACAAACTTGGAGGCGGAAGAATTACGAAGGGGACCTCTGAAGAAGAATCAAGGGGAGTGGGAGGCAGGACGGGGCAGAGCCAGGGCACAGGAGAACTGAGGAGCCTTTGTCAGCAGCACCAAGGAACCCTGGCTTGCGGGCCTGACCAATGCACCTGCTCCTAAACTGGATTATAGGTTAAATTGTGTCCCCACCCCAGGCCTAATGCCAGTACCTCAGAAGGTGGCCTCTTAGAGGATCTTTACACAGGCAACCGAGTCAAAATGAGGCCATCAGGGTGGGCCCCAGTCCAGCATACCGGTGACCCTATGAAAGGGGAAATTTGGGCACATACATGCACACATGCACATTCCATGCGAAGAGAAGGCAGTGATCAAGGCAATGCTTCCATCAGCCAAGCATGCCGGAGACTAAACACCAGACGTGAGGTGGATGCACAGAAGAGGTTTCTCCCTCACAGCCCTCAGAAGGAAGCAACACCTTCAATACCTTGATCTGGAACTGCCAGCTTCAGGAACTTTCTCTTCATGAATCCCCCAGTTGGTGGCATTTGCTGAAGCAGTTTTTTGCTGAAGCAGAAAACAAATGCAGGCCCCTTCCCTGTGCTGGAGTGACCTTGGCCAAGTCGCTTCTATCCTGGCATCCAGTCCTTCATCTGTCAGCATGTCTGAGGACAAGAACCAGGGTCTCCCCATATCGGGTGCTTTGCTTACCCCTGCTCTGGGCTGCCTTTCTTGGCTTTACATCTCCTTGCGGCCTTACTCCATGAAGCTCCCTTTAAAAATGGCACCCCAGGGCCTTTCAACCTTGAGTCACTCCTGTCTCAGTCTGCAGGCTGCTATAATGAAATGCTTACATTGGGCAACTCATGGTACAATGGTCTTTTATTCCTCACAGTTCTAGAGACTGGGAGTCCCAGAGGTGGGGCCAGCAGATTCGATGCTCATGAGGACCCACTTTCTGGTTCTGCTGCATCCTCATGTAGTGGGAGGGGCGGAGGGGCTCTCTGGGCCCTCTTTTGTATGGGCACTCATCTCATTCACAAGGGCCCCATTAATCACCTCCCAAGACCCCCTTCCCTAACACCCTCATCTTGGGGTTAAGATTGCAGCATGTGAATGCGGTGGGGCACACACATTCAGACCAGAGCAAGTCCCTGAAGACAGTACAATAAGGTCTCGTGTCCTCAGCCTACGCTGCAGGACACCAGCCCAGCTCCTTCTGCCTCTGCTTCCCTCCTGGTTGCTCTCCAATTACACCAGGCCCTCCATGGTTGTAGAAACGTCACACCTTTGCCCCCACTGTCCCCTTTGTCTGCACTGCCCATTGTGCCTCCTCTACACACATCAGCACCTCTCAAAGATCCCAGCCTTGTGCATTGCCCTGCCCGTGTCCACCCTCCCTGACTGCTAGCTGTCCTGCCTGGTGTGGGGCCCTGGATTGGTGTCCCTGCAGCTTGGGCATCTCTGCCATGTAGCAAAGAGTCAATTCAGCTGTGAGCGTCAGCCGGTATGCCCCTATCCCAGGAGTCCGATTGTAAAGCATGTTGAGACCCTCGCTTCCCCATCGTGCTGTGGCCAGACAGAACTACCTGGAACTCTGAGAACATGCTGCACCCCCTGCCTCCCCAGTGTGTGAGCATAGCCTCTGAAGCCAGGTGACTGGGTTCAGATCCCAACTAGCATGTTCAGTAGCAAAGGGTATTATGATCCTGTCCACTTTCATAGGGTTAGATGAAGATTAAGTCAGTTAATAAATGTTAGGTGTTTAAAATAGCATCTGGCACATGATAGGTAGTAAGTGCAGCAAATAATGTTATTCTATTGTGAGGATAGCACTCTGCCACCCCTTCTCACACACTAGCCCAGCTAAAGCTCTGCCCTTCCTCCCCCCTCCAGTTCTCCACTTCCTCTGTGAAGTTCCAGGTTATTTCTGAAATGATCTGTATCCAAACCTCCAGTCCTGCTAGTCTGTTCCATGGAAGTTGCATGGTGTAGGGAAGGGGCCAGGCTCTGGTAGTTCTGGGAAAGCCCTGAGGAGGGATGGCCACGGCAGTAGAATGGCAAGAATTCAGGGGGATACGGGTGTGCTCTGAGCTCCTGAAGCAGGCACCCTTATGAGGTGCAGACATGGTTCGTTCGGCTCTTGGACCAGGGCTGGGACCTGAGTATAGCTACTGCATTTCACAGTATATAGTCCAACAAAATCTCTGACATGGAGTAGTTAGGAGATAGCCACTTTAAATGATGGTGATAATTTAAGGCTTTGATGGCTGTTCAGAGGAGTAGCTAGTGTTTGATTATTTTGCAATGCCCGAGATAATATAATCGCAGCTGGCAGGGTGTTTGGTCCAGGTGTGGTTCTCACCCTCACCTCTTTCTCTGGTCTGTGTACCTCGGTTGGTGTTCCTTCCTGATCCCTGGGCTGAGTCTGGAGTTCTCCTCCTCTCCCCTTCTCATGCTGACTGGGAAGATGGAGATGACAGGAGTATTTTGAAGTCTTGTGTCTGAGCAGCCCTTGGATCTGGGCTCTGCAACTTCATTTCGACCTCAGCCTCAAGCTCAGCGGCAGTTGGAGGATAAGAATCCATGGTCATATGGGCCTCACATTCCTGCCCTGCTTTCTAGCCCATTGTACCGCCTGAAATGTCAGCGATACTCATTGTGTTTGCAGCTCACGAGAGTGGGAGCTCTGTGAGGGCAAGGAGCTTCGTCAGACTGGCAGCCCCAGGCCTAGAGCAGAGCTCGGCATGTCATTACGCGCCCTGTAAAAATCCTGTTGAAGAATGAATGAGTGAATGATGAGCAAACAGTGAAAATAGTATTGAGGAATGAATGAAATGAATGAGTGATGAGCAAACAGTGACAATCTACTAAGGATGAGTGAATGATGCATGTGCATGAATTAACAGTAAAGGCCCCACACTGTACCGCCTTCTTCTTGCCCCTTTTGTTTTATGTTCCCCATCCTAGACCGAAAGGGGCCTTGTGCTGCCAGGCTCCATGTCCCTGGCTATGGTGGCCCCCGTGGTCTAGAACTGCCTTCTTTCCCAAGGCCTGGAGACTCCCGCTTTTTTCCTGAAGCTAACCTGTGCTCTTGGCTGCCTCTGGCTTCACTTCCTGTTCTGCCGTGGGAGGACCCAGCAGGGCAACACAGCCGATGGAGCTCCCATTCTGCATCCAGGGTACTCTTGGAAAGGCAGCCTTGGGGACGGGTGGGAAGAGCACTGGACAAGGGGTCAGGAGGCTGGACTCCAGGGGCCACAGCTCTGCCATTCCTCTTCTATCAAATGGGGCAAGGGAGACTTGTTTGACAGCATAGGATAGGATGCCTAACTGTTCTGCAGTGAGACTTGTGGAAGCGGTCTGTCGACATCTCTGAGTCTCTTCCTTCCATCTTCAGAGGAGCACGATCGCAAAGGTGACATGGCTCACTTGGACTGTGCCCAGCATGTTCACCTTCATGTCAGCCTGAACCCAGGGCTCGGGTGTACACGAAGGACAAAGTATGGGGGAGGAAGAGGCCAATGCAATGTCCAGAGCTGGTCATTACTTGGCTTGGTCCTGCTGGCACCCACCCCTTCAGAAGCAGAGCAGCATGGACTTCCGAACTTCGCTCTCGAGGGGCAGAGTTGGGAACATTTATCCACCACTTCCCGTCCCATCTTCCACTGCTCACAGGTCGCCCTGGGGGTGTCATGCCTGAAACTTCTGGCTGCCCATGCAAGAGTGCGGAGCTGTTCCTGCGGGCAAACTGCTCAATGCCGTGGGCAGAAAGCAAGGAATAATTGGTGCAGTTGGTGAGGTGTCAGCAGGCTTCACCTGCAGGGAGCTGGCTGCTGCATCCTCCAGAAGCTGGTGTGAAAGTGGGCTGTGACTACGAGATGGGCAGGAGACAACCATCTCCACAGTTGCCCGCCGCTGCTGTTAACGTTTGTGAGGATCCGGTGAGGTGATGCTTATGAAAACGCTTTGCAGATGGTAGAGGGTTATGTGCATGACCTCCGCTGTGAAGTCACCCTCTGACAGTCTCTTCTCCAGGATTCCCTTAATTACAACGTGTCTCTGAGCTGGCCCATTCCAGAGGCTTATGTCAGAGGCTAGCACCCCTGAAATGGCTCACAGTTTGCCTGGAACTGTCCTTTTTTCAGCACTGAAAGTCCCGTCTCCGATCCCAGGGTTGGTCCCTGAGTGCACGTGGGTGCACAGCCCCAAGGCATGGCCTCCACAGAGGTCACAGAGGGAGAGGTGACTGGTAGACCCATGATAGCCCGACACACTGCCCACACACCCTCCCACCACCGCCCTCGCCCTAACCAGTTCCTGGGGCTGAAGCTCATGTGTGACCATTTCAGACCCCCACCTCATTTTCACCTATAAACAAAGAGTCCAGTTTTTGTTCTTTATTTTATTGGGTCATTTTTCAGAATTGTAGAAAATTCAGGAAACATAGAATAATGTAAATAAGAAAAATTTACTGCACTCGTTACTCTGTCACTCAGAAATAAAACACTGGGCACGTTTGGGGATATATATTTCCAGATGTTCTCTGTGCATGGCAAAATAACTTTAATAAATTGGCTCATGATGTCTGTAGATGTGTGGATATGTATCTATATGCACATGTTCTTGTTCCTTTTCTACACGGAATAGGCACAGAATCTTAGAGCAGGAGTGGCTCCCTCTGACCCAATTCCTGGGTTTCATAGATGAAGAAGTAGCTTGCCTGAGGCTGTGTCTGTGTGACTACCTGACCCTCAGGAAGGTGAGGGTCACAGTGTCTCTGGAAGCACAGCTCAGTGACCCCCCAGTGCCTCAGTGTTCCTGTAGCACAATCGGTTGGGACCTCACCATTAACCACGCCAAACGTAGATGGCACAGCCAGCAGCCCGCATGTGGAGACAAACTCGTGCGAAGTGGATTGGAAATCGCTTTCTCTGTTACTTCTTGCATCAGCCATTAATTTTCTCCCAATAAATGCCTTAGGCCAACACTAACAAAATTAAATTTGACAGGGATAAATGTGAAGTCCTCAGGGCTAAACACTCTACTTCACAAAAACAGGTTGCGGGGAGGTGAGGCAACTCCTGTGAAGAAAGTCCTAGGAGACTGAGTCAACAGCAATACCAGGTCCCACTGACAGGAGCACGGGGGCTAGAGAAGAGAAGGGGCAGTACCAGTGTGCTTTGGGCTGGTCAGAACCAGCCTGAACCTTGGGAGTGGTGGTGTTGGAGAGTTTGGAACCATCAGTAAAAACATGGCTGAAAGTGCTTGGCCTGGAGAGGACGTTTACGGGAAATTTTCCAAATTCTTGGTTCTAGGAGCGGAGAACAGTCTCCTTCACTCTCTGTGAGACCCTCTCTTCTGTAGTGTTGCTAGTAAATAGCTGGAAACCACATGACCTTCTGTGGGTGAACGATTAAATGCACAGTGGTGCATCTGTGCCATGGAACATTGCTCAGCATACATAGAACCACCTACTGATACTCACGACAGCTGGATGTGTCTCGAGAGGGTTATGCTGAGTGAAAACAGTCCGTCCCCAAAGGTTTCATGTTGTATGGTCCCATTGGTAGAAGATTCTTGAAATGATGGAATGATTGAAATGGACAGCATGTCCTGGCTGCCTTGGATAGGAGGAGATGAGGCCCGGGAGGTGGGTGTGGTGTGCAGGGGCAACCAGAGGGGTCCTCGTGGGGACAGCTGCTCTCTCGTGACTGTGGCAATGTCTGCGTCCTGGTTGGGATGCTGTAACACTGTTGTGCAAGATGCCGCCATGGTGGAAACTATATGGAGGACACCAGGATGGTTCCGGCATTCTTTGTTACAGCTGAATGGGAATCCACATTGATCTCAAGAAAAGTCTAATTTTTTAAATAAGGGGGGCCCAAAAGCATGTGTTAAGGCATACATACCAAGCAAACTGTGGGGAGAAATGCAGTGAACTTAGTCTTCTGTTAGAGAACAAATCTGAATGGAGAAATTACTTTTTCTTTTTTTTGAGTTGGAGTCTCACTCCGTTGCCCAGGCTGGGAGTGCAGTGGCATACTCACGGCCATCCCAGTGTTGACCCGCTGGGCTCCGGCGATCCTTTCGCCTCAGCCTTCCAAGTAGCCGGAACTGCAGGCACACACTACCATGCCTGGATAATTTATTTATTTATTTATTGTAGAGACAAGGTCTCACCAAGTTGCCCGGCCTGGTCTTGAACACTCAGGCTCAGGCAATCCACTTGCCTCGGCCTCCCAAAGTGCTGGGATGACAGACTGAGCCACTGAGCCCAGCCAGACATTACTTTTTCAATGCCTTATTGTTTGACTTGCCCCAACAAGCCAGTGTGGCTTGGTAATTTTGTTGGATCTGTGAAGTTGGCAAAAGAAGCAGTGTGCAGAGGAGGGGGGGTGCGGAGTGCCCGTGTCTGGGAGGTGCTGACCTGGACCTTCGGGAACTTGGAGTCAGCTGTGGGAGCCAGGAGCGAGGGGAGGCGTGGCAGGCCCACTCTGGCCTCTGTGTTCCCACCCCATCCCTGCCCTCCCAAGACCAGCCTGTCCTGGCACTCGTTCCTCCTGCTCATAACTCTGGTGGTTTTCCACAGGGGGTTGGGGGTGGGTGATTTCTGGGTCCCCCTGAGCCACCACCATAAGTCAAGAATCGTAAGTGCCTTTCAAGTATTACCTCGTGGAAGTCTCCTAGGATCCCAGAAGGTAAGGGTGTGGGTTATGTGCATTCTACCCATGGAGAGACTGAGGGGTTAACTGCATTGACCCTGCCGGATTCTGCACAGAGGGCACTGTCAATGCGTCGCCCGTCACGGCATCACCTCTGAGATCCTTGCTGTGCCTCCCCACCATCCCTGACCAAGCCCAGCCCACCCACCACTGGTCTTCAAGGCCTATGGACTTTCCAAAAGAAGGTCGCTCCTGAGCATCCCTGCTCTTCAGAGGCAGCAGGTGAAAGAACCCGATGGAGAGGAGTGCCGGGCGGGGTGGGGGGGAGGCGGGCAGCTGGCAACTCAATCCTAGGTGGGGAGCAGCCCACCGCGAGCTCTCCGGGGACGTCTGCCGATTTGGAACCCCTGAAAGGCAGATGTGTGTTGGACCCTGCTGCCAAGACTCTGCTCCCAGCTGACAGGGGCTGGGGAAAAGGGAGCCAGCCCCAGTTGGTAATGACTCCAGCTCAGGCCACGCAAGGTGTCGAGATGAGCTCCTTGCTTCTTGGCTGCAGGAGTCAAGGCTGACCTGGGCACGAGGGAGTTGGCTGGCACCGGCAGGGAGTGACAGCCACACTTGTGCCCCCTCATCAGTGGCCAGTTTTGTGGAAGGCACTTCCAGAGTGCAGGGGGACAGGGCATTGGGAGAGCTGGGCAGAAGACTCTGAAGGGAGGACCCGCGGACCTGCCTCGCTTTTGGCAATGGCTGAACCGCTCAGGGCATCTTGCCTCCAACCCTGTGAGGGCCACTTCTCAGATTGGGGAGAAGAGATGAGGCGGGAGGTGGTCCCAGCCCTTCTGGGAGCTTCTCTAGCTCCGTGTTCCCTTCCTTCAGCCTCACTGAGTGCAGGGATGGGGTCTGCTCCAACTACGTGCCTTCAGAGGGACTCTCTTCAACTGTGGTGGAGAGAGGGAAACACACAGATGGACAGACTGCAGCCCCACTCTTGCCTCTGCACGGCCTGCTTCTCTGCCTGGAAGGCCCCCTGAGCCCTATTCCCAGTGGGCAAATTCTTTGTCGTTTTTCTTTTTTTTTTGAGTTGGAGTCTCACTCCATCGCTCACGCTGGGGTGCAGTGGCACGCTCCCGGCCACCGCAGCCTCGACCTGCTGGGTTCCAGTCATCCTTCCACCCAGCCTTTCAAGGAGTAGGAACTGCAGGAGTGCTCTACCGCGCCCGGCTAATTTTTGATTTATTGTGGAGACGAGGTCTCACCAAGTTGCCTGGGCTGGTCCACTCGCCTCGGCCTCCCAAAGTGCTAGAATGACAGGCCGAGCCACTGAGCCTGGCAAGATGTAGCTGAGGGCCCTCTGGGGGAGGGGTTCACATCCTGCTTGCCCAGGGCAGTTCTGTTTGGTGCCTCTTGCCCTGGTGTAGTTATTCATGGTGTGGCCGTCACTCACGTGTGTCCAGACTTGAACCGTACATGACATGGTAGCCTTTGAGGCATGTTTCCCGCAGGGTGGCTGTTCTCCAGGTTTCTCTCTCCCATGTCCCCACCAGACCGGGGACACTGGAGCAGGCCTTTCGTCTCTCTCTCTCTCTCTCTCTCTCTCTCTCTTTGTCCTTCGGGACCATATAGAGCTCCACATAACACGCAGACAATGTGTCTGGAACAAATAGGCAATGAGCCCACAGTACATTGACAACGTTCTTTTCTTCTCGTTTCTTCCAGGGATCTATAAAGGGCACTGCTTTCGGATCAATCACTTCCCTGAGGACAATGATTATGACCATGACAGCTCGGAGTATCTCCTTCGTGAGTGTCGAGAAGCCTTGGCCTGTGGGTGTGGGAAGGGCTCTTTTCTCCAGATGCTCTGGTCACTCCTTCTCTGACTGAGAAATTATGAGTTTGGAGAATGGAGTTTTGTTCAACACTGCCATGACACGCTGGTGCCCCAGGGGAGTCGCTTGCCTGACAAGCCCGTGCCCTGGGGAGACTGAATCCTGAAAACTGGGTGTGGCTTTCTCAGCTCCCCATCCCTTGCTGACTTCTGAGTCACTGACTGACTGGACCTGGGGCTGGGGCGAAGCTGGGTCTCTCCACCCCTCCCCTGTACACTCCCCAGCATTCTAGTCTTGAAAAATCAGATTAAGTTGCACACTAAGACAGCCTCGCGGGGTGTCAGGCAGCCTGGGGAGAAGGTGAGGAAGGCGGCAGGGGCAGCCTCTGATTGGTGGGCATCAAGTCTTTAGCCACTGCTTCTGCTCATGGGCTGCCTTGAGCCCTGCCTGCCACCCCCGCCCCCCGCAGGGTCCTGGAGCTCGGTGGGCTGGAAGAAGCTGGAAGTCATAGCACATTCTGAACCCGGAGGACAAACCTAGCCCCACACCCCAAGTCCAGATTCCATCCCTGGGCTGTGAATACCTGTCTGGGAGGAAAGAGGGGGCCACAGCCGTGGGGAGCCTGGGCATGGCCACCCCCCACTTCCGGGTTAGCAAAGACACTGGAAGAGAGAGCTGCTCACAGCAGCACCCCTGGGGCTTGGGCCCAGCCTCATTTATGGAGAATCGATACCAGCACCTTCAGAGGGAGCACAATTCACTCTGAACTTGCTTAGGGATGGCTTTTGCTAGGGGAAAGGATTTTGATTCTGAGTCATCTGGTGAAACAGAGCAGCGTGGTTCCCATGGAGCTTAGGGCAGTGTCAGGCTGCTCCGGCCGGGCTCAGGGCCTGAAATAAACTGGCCAGAGCTTTGCCTCCCATCCCTCTTCCCTCACTTCCTTTTTCTCCTGCCTGTCCTTTGGCTCTGCCTACTTGAGACCCTCACCAAACTGAGAAAACACGAGTCCCACAGATGGTTGGGCCGGTTGCACACGACACAACTCAAGAGGTGTCAGTTGCATAGGTTACGGGCGAACGACGTCCTTCAAGCCGTGCAGTGCGTGGCCTGCACAGCCACCGATAGCTGGCCTTGGTGCTCAGCCCGCCTGGGATGGCTCAATTGGAAGCCAACGCTAAATCAGAATCTGCCCAACCTGGGGCAGTCAGATGGTTCTCAAGGCTCTGAGGGCAGGTGTGCCTCAATAACCACCCCCGGGGACCTGGAGGAAGGAGGCCCCGGAGAGGCACACTGTTCCCTCTCCTTTTCCTACTCGAAATCTCCTGAGGTCATGGGCACTGGCGCTGGCTGTTCCTCACTTGCCTGCCACTGCCCACTCATGGCCTCAGAGCTCTGGGGTCTCTTTCTGGATTGGCCTCAAGTGCAACCCTCTTGGTTCCCCTCCCACTGTGGGAGCTTTTCTGTCCTCTTGATAAGTTCTGCTCTCTAAAAAAAAATGAGTTCAGCCCGTGTGGCCTCCTGCGGCCCCAGCAGGAAGCAGCCGTTAAGCCCAAAAGGGGCAAATGAAGGACCATTTGCAAAGGTGTGGATGAGGTTAGGGTGGCCCACAGGGCTGGGAGCACTCCAGGGCAGGCCACCGCAGGGAGCCCTGGCACTCCTTGGCCTGGACAGGTGAGGAGGCAGTGTGGGAACCCGAGGAGGGGGCGCAAGGACAGGCTGCCTGGTGGGGGCTGTGACCACTCTGCAGGGATGCTGCTGCTTCATCTGTGGCTGGCAGGGAGCAAGGGAACAACCCAACAGGGCACCCTCTTCCAAAAGCCGGAGGCCCGGGGGAGGATGGAGAAGAACAGAGAAAGAGTCTGGAGGGACCACCGGGGGCCTCAGGACTGGGGGCCGCAGAATGATTTCCCAGATGAAATGATGGTAACAGCCCTACAGCAACTGAAGCCCATTTGGCAAGGACCCGTTCCCCTTAGGTGTGTACTGTGGGGAGAGCAGGTGGGTTCACTAACAAGCCCAGAGATGCCCGTGGAAGAGACCTGTGGATGGCACTTGGGCCTGTGGTCTCCAGCTGCTGGCAGAATCGGGTGCGGGGCAGAGTGGGCTTCCCATCAGGGAGGTGTTTTTCTACTTGGTGGCTGCAGAAACAGGGGTGTTTGGCCCCCAAACCGAGCTCTGCATGTGTCCAGAGTGCAGGGGCTGAGCAGCTTACACAGAGAAGCTGGGCACAGTCACTGTGGGCATCCAGCCTGTGTCTCCCTCTGGCTCTCAGTGTTCGGTCTTCTGTCTCTGTCCAGACTCTGGATCCCTTAAATAGGGAGAAGCGCCAGAGAGAGATCTCTGGGAGCTGATGTTTGCCAGAGGTAAAGGCTCATGGGAATTCATTAACTCACTAATTTAATAAGTTCTGTGGGCCTCCTATTTGCATGGGACACATAGGATACAACAGCAAGCAACACAGAGCTCTGCCCTCCTGGTGCTGACAGCTGATGGGGGCCAGATGTTCTGGAGAAGGTCACAGAAGCTGCCATGGTGGGGCTGCCTGCACAGAGCCTGTTTTGGTGGGGGCCCAGCCATGCAGGTGTAGAGCACCAGCCCAGGCAGGTCCAAGGCTGTGTGGCTCACACCCAGTCTTGACAACTCAAAAGGAGAGTCAGCACCCCAGCCGCGCATTCCAAAGGCTTCCAGAAAAGTCGGGCTTTGTGCTCTTTGGTGCAGGGTCTCCGGATGGTGCCCCAGCTACTGTGAGGCCCCCGCTGTTTGCAGATTCACAGCCCAAGTCCTGCCTGCCATCCCTTCCTCCGGCCCCACTGGCCGCAGGGGTTCCTGCCCATCTTGCCTGGGGCCTGATGCCACTTTCCAGGTTTTACATTTCCAGCTGGGTGAATGCATGTCTGTGCTAAGCTGCAGAGTGCTGATGTCAGGGCTGCTGGGCATCCACAGCGTGTCTGAGGGTGAGAAGGAGGTGTTTGGTCTCCAAGCAGGCATAGCTCCTCTCCAGGGCTTCACGTGGCCAGCAGGACACAGGCTGGACTTTGGCCTCACCATCCCTCAACCATTGGCCCTGTGCCCGGCCCACATCCCTGTCTGCCACAGTCCTGGCTAGAGTCTGCACCTCCAGAGCTCAAGCGTGAGTATACCTGGCAAGGGTCAGGTGCTTGCTTGACTTCCCTGGGCAAGATGGATGGCTCTGAACTGGGCCTGGCCTCCGGTGGCCTCAGAGGAACTGGGCTCCCTTCTCTCTGGCCCCTCCGACCCGTCTGCAGAGGACACTGGGGGCAGCCACCAGTGATTCCGACTTTTCTGGCCAGCTCGGCTCAGAGGCACAAGTTAGCCGCACACAGGAAACCTCCTCACAGGGCCTGCTGCCCAGGGCAGAGGGAGAAACTGGGAGGAGGAGGTGCCAGAGAGAGGAGCTCCATTTAATGCCCCAGACAATCCCCTCTCTGTGAAGCAGAGGGCACACACTGGTGGTTCACAGAAAGGAGACAAACCTGCCTTCAGAGGCTGAAAGGCTCGAGACCAACTCAGCTGTCGGGAGGGCGGTGCCTGCCAGTGTCTCCTGCCCCGCGGTCCCCTGCCGGGGCCACAGAGGGGCCGTGCAGCCAGGACTGCTCCTGTCGGGGAGACAGCAGGTGCGTGGGAAAGGCAGAGCGAGCCCGGGGCCCTGGTCACGTCCCCCCTCGCTTCCCCTTCCTCTGACCTTTCTGCAGCCCCTGACACTGGGGGGGCGGGGCTTAAGCCCCTACTGTGTGCTTTGTGTTTCTCACAGCAGCCTCTGAGGTGGCAGCTCCATTTCCTGGCTCTGCCTTTTCCTCATATCCTGGGTGGCTTGAAACAACAGAGACTTACTCTCGCGGCACGAAGGCCTGAAGTCAGAAATCACGGGGTGGTAGGACCCTGCTCCCACTGAAGGTTCCAGGGGAGCAGCCTTCCCAGGCTCTTCCAGCTTCTTGTGACTGTGAGCACGCCCCCGTGGGTCCCTGCATCTGGGGCTCACCTGACTCATCCAGGATAATCTCGGCTTGAGACTCTTCACCTAGGCAGGCACCTCTCCAAAGACCCCTTTTCTAAATAAGATCATATCCATAGGTCTCAGGGGTTCAGTGTGGCCCTATTTGGGGGGCACAATTTGAGCCCTACAGTAAGTGTTACTACCATCCTCAAGCCATCAAAGGGAGTGGAAGTGGTCACCGGAGTCAGCTGTCTCCAGTTAGTGACTTGGTGGCTGAGCAAGGGTACAGAGTAGCTCTTGGGACGCGCGGTCCACAGCCATCCCACTCTGTCCACTGCCTCCCCTGCGGCCTCAGGTAGGCCATGAGCCTCCACATTCTCCTCTGTTGCCTTCGGGGGATGAGGATAATGAATGATGAAGAAATGACCAGGTCCTGTGTAAGCACCTGATCTACGCAAACCAGTTGAAGGATGGTTTGGTACAACGATAAACCTCATCACGCCTATGGGAAGCTGGGTTTTAGAGAGTAGAGGTGACTTGACCAAGGCCGCACAGCCAGTGTCACAGCAGGGCCTACCCCCACACCCACCAAATGTCCAGGCTGTGCCCTCAGGCACCGGCCAGGGCCGCCTCTCATGGGCGCTGCTTCCCAGCCTTCTGGAGGCCTCATGGAGACCATGTCCCTGAAGGGGCTTTGTGGTCTCTGAGGTGCCATGGGATTGCGACGCTGTCAGTGTCTCCCTGGCTGTCATGGTGGCCTCCCTGGTGTCCACAGCCAGGGAGAGGCTAGGCCAGATGTGGGCAAGCACGACTCTAGGCCGCCTGGCGTCCAGGGAGTGCCGCTTGCACACGGCCCAGCTGCCCTGGCTGCCCTGGCGCCTGGCCCGCTGTGAGTCTCCAGGGCCTGAGGGGACCCTCGAGTCCTGGGGGAAGGGCCTCCAGCGGCAGGGCTCCTGGGCTGCCCTCACCGCCCCCTCTGCCGTGTCCCCTCCCTGCCCAGGCATCGTGCGCGCCTCCAGCGTCTTCCCCATCCTCAGCACCATCTTGCTGCTCCTCGGAGGGCTCTGCATCGGCGCCGGCCGGATCTACAGCCGCAAGAACAACATCGTGCTCAGTGCCGGCATCCTCTTCGTGGCCGCAGGTTAGTCGCCCACCCAGGCCGCCAGCTGGTGCTGGGGCGGGGTGGGAGCCGGGGTGTGGCGGGGCCTGCCGCCTTGTGGCCTCCACGGCCAGGGAGCGTGCGCCCCAGGGGAGGGAGCCCTATGTCATCGTCATCGTGTGTGACGAGCTTTAGAAGTGCACGTGCTCAGGGGTGGGGATGGACGGGCAAGGGGACGCAGCTCCACTGGACTTCCTTTGGGGTAACGGGTATGTTTTGGAACTAGACGCAGTGCTTGAGCAATCTTGTGACCGCACTAAGTGCCCTGGAGTGTGCGCTTCCAAAGGGTTAATTTTTTGCTGCGTGAATTTCACCTCAAGCAAAAAAGGAAAAGTGCAAAGCTCCACAAAGGAGAGGATGCTAGGTGCTCCACGACCCTGTGGTGGGGGCCTGGTCGAGTCAGGGGGTCGGGCGAGGCCCAGGGAGTCACGTCAAACCAGTACTGGAAGGAGTTTGCCAGGTGAAGACAGGGCGAAGACCCAGAAATGGCTTGCATGACTGCCAGACACAGGTGCAGGGGAGCCCATGAGGAGAGACAGGAGCTGCTGACTTCTCGGGCCTTGATCCGGAAACCAAGCCCAAGCTCATTAGCCTTCCCTTAATTCTCTGCGTAGCTCTGGGTGCTGCCTGTTTTTGCTCTTAAAGCGTCTTTCTGTCTGACACCAGACTCTGCAGCCCAGGCGCACACCTTGGTGTCAGGTCTCTGCGTTCTAAAAGGTTCAGTCGTGCCAGTGGGGGCGAGGAAGGCCAGGCCCATCATGGTGGTGCCCACTTTCCCTTGCTGAGGACCGGGCAGGCCTGGCACGGGGTCGCCTCACACGGTCCTCACAGAGCGCCCTTCCCCATTGCGTGCTCTCTTGCGTTTCTCCTGGAGAGGACGGAGTTTCTGCTCCTGGGACTGAGGGCCAGCGCCACCGGGGGACTGGCTCCAGCGGGACCCCAGCTCTTCTGCACTTTCTTCTACACAATCTCAGAGTTTGTCTTCTTCTCGTGCAATAAATAGATGTGTGTGCAGGGTGTATGTTTCTCCTTGTGTATCTGTGGGGAGTATTGTTGGAAGTGTATGTGTGTGTTTGAGGACTGGCTGTGTGAGTGTGTGGTGTGTGTGATTGAGGGCTGTGATTTTGTGTGTGTGGTGTATGTGTGTGTGTCTGAGTAGTGTGAGGGGTGTGTTTTTGTGTTTGAAAACTGTAGTTGTGTGCATGTATATGTAGCGTGCGTGTCTGAGGAGTGTGGTGGTATGTGTATGTTCGAGGACTTTGGTGGTGTGTGTATGTGTGGTGTATGTGTGTGTGTCTGAGGCATGTGGTGGGGTGTATGTGTGTTTGAGAACTGTAGTGTGTACATGGTGGTGTGTGTGTGTATTTGGGGACTGTGGTGGTGTGTGTTTATGTGGTGAATGTGTGTGTGTCTGAGTTGTATGGTAGGGAGTGTGTATGACTTGAGGACTGTGGTGGTGTGTGTGTGTATGTGTGTGTCTGAGGAGTATGGTGGGGTGTGTGCATGTGTTTGAGAATTGTAGGTGTGTGTATGTGTTTGAGGACTGTGGTGGTGTGTGTGTATGTGTGCATGCCTGAGTGTGGGGGGTTGTGTGCATGACTTGAGGATTGTGAGTGTGTGTCTGTGGGGAAGGAGAGCCCAGGAGAGAGGGGTCTCCTAGGAAGAAGCATGACTGTCCCTCCTGGCCAGGTCCCCTGCCCTTCCCTTCCCTTCTTCCCCCTGCCTGTCCCTTCTCTTCACCTCAGCCCAGAGCAGGGCAGCGAGTGAGGAAGGGCGTGCCCTCTTCTTTCCCCGTCCCCCGCTGGGGTCCTTTAAGCAGTCAAGTTTCACAAGGTGTGAGCCATTAAGGGGGTCCCTTCCGTGCCCTTGAGAGACTGCCCCTGCATGTCCTCCAAGGCAGGGGAAGCCTCACACTACCACTCGAGCCAGGTGCCAGGTACCCTGTGAGCCCAACCCTATCACCCTGGCTTCTGGGGAGGACGCATGTGGGCAGTCGGGCCGTTCAGGTGGCCTCCCGGAAGTCATGCAGTGGAAAGACCTGGCTGTGTCCAGGGCTGTCAGCCTCCGAGCACCTCGTGGTGCCCACGAAGCCCTCTTGCCTCCAGGAGGAGCCATTTCAAAAGCAGGTCCAGATGCTCAGGGTCACCAGAGGGGCGGCAGAGCCCGGGGCCAGGAGACACAGCCAGAGGAAACGAGTCCAGCCAGAGAGAAGGCAGGTGCTCCTGGCAGCAAAGGAGCCATTGGGAGGCAAGCAGAGAAATGTTGACCTATTCTCTGGCGCACCGAGCACTGACAGGGCGGAGTGCAGCAGCCAGTGCCAGGTCGCACGTGAGGCCTGGCTCCAGGCCACTCAGCCCTCACAGGGAGGGGAGCCTGGCCTGTAAAGCATCTAAGATCGAAAACAGAGGTGCCACGGGAGAGGACTGGCTCAAGGCTGGGAACATCAGAAGATGCAGAAACTCTGTCAATGGGGATTTGTGGTGTTATGGAGTGGGGAGCACTCGTATGACTTGTGCCGCATAGAGGGTGGAGGAGGAAAGACAGGCCTAGGGAAATGGGGAGAGAAGGGAAGTGGGGGAGGCGGGAAGGAAGGGTGAATTACGAGGGTGAAAAGCCTTGTTGGCGAGTTCCAGTGGAACCCAGAGGAAGGGACAGGCGCCAAAGCCCAGAACTGATTTGCTCGGGGAAGGTTGCTGGTCCTCTAATAGGAGACACTCCAACCTTTCCACACGGGAATTGGCGCAGGAGAGACAGGGCAGGGAACACAGACGGTGCACAGACAAATACAACATGTGACGCTATGGTAAAATGCCAAGGACATGATAGAACACAGGGAGGCACCTGTTGCTGGGTGCTACTGTGAGCGCTTTCATCCTCGATGCGTGCGGTGAGGTGGACCGCTACTGTGCCCACTTTATGCACGAGGATTCCAAGGCACAGGGAGTGGGAGTCATTCGCCCAACGTTACACACTAACATTTGGTGGAACTGGAATTCAAACTCTGCCAGCTTGGTTCTGCTCAGCCTCCCTCAGAACAAGAGAGAATAAACACAACGATGGCTGACTGCTTTTTTATCTCCCAGAGTGGCAAAGATCAGGACGTTTCATAACGCTCATTATAGGCTGTTGGGACATTCGTACCTGTGTGGCGGGCACTGGGGTGGTGACCCCACATTTAAAACATGGTGTTCTGGGTGGATCCTGAGACAGAGAAATGGCATTAGTGGAAACCCAGTGCAATTCATTAAAGTCTGAAGTCTAGTTGACAGTAATACACCAGGTTGCTTTCTTCCTTGTGACAAATGTCCAGAGTAGCACAGGATGTCAGCATTAGAGGAAACCAGGTAAGAGGTGTGCGGGAACTCTCTGGACTATCTGTGCAACTCTTGATAAATCAAAAACTATCTCCAAATAAAAGTGTCTTCCAAGGCCCACGGGGCACTTGCTCCATGCCCCAGCAGCTTGACTAGAGGGGACGCATCTCACAGGTGTGTCCATGCGCATGTACAGTGCTGAGGACACAGGCATCTGTGTCATAACTGAGGGCTCGAAGTCACGCGAGCGTCCCAGCAGGGGCCTGGTTGGACAGGTTGTGAGACATCTCATGGGTGTGCTGCATGCAGTTAGGAAGGCGGCGGGCAGTGAGGCGGCCCGCTATGGGACCGACTCTCAGAGGCACTGTGCAACGAAAAGCCAAAGGGCTAAGGAGGATTATGCAAAGTCAGAAGTCAGTGCGTGGGTGTGTATGCGTGTGTGTTAGAGAGCGATTCTCCAGAGGGACGTGAGAAAGAAGATGGCAGGAGCTGCCTTCACGGGCGCTGGGCAGCTAGGAGTCTGTGTTTGATCACATGCCCCCTTTGAGCTTTGCACTGTATGACCCATTCGAAATTACTTATTTGAAAGAGAAATTAGCAACCGGGATAAAGCGGTGCTCATCCAGGAGGGGAAGGGCCTCCTGTCCCCTGCCCTGACTGTCTGACCGAGGGTCTGACCTCTGCCTCTCTCCCTTCCTGGCACCTCTCCCCGCTCCCCTTCCAGGCCTCAGCAATATTATAGGCATCATCGTCTACATCTCCAGCAACACAGGCGACCCCAGTGACAAGCGAGACGAAGACAAAAAGAACCATTACAACTACGGCTGGTCTTTTTACTTCGGAGCCTTGTCTTTCATTGTGGCTGAAACCGTGGGCGTCCTGGCCGTGAACATTTACATTGAGAAGAACAAAGAGCTGAGGTTTAAGACCAAACGGGAGTTCCTGAAGGCATCTTCCTCCTCTCCCTACGCCAGGATGCCGAGCTACAGGTACCGGCCACGGTGCTCACGGTCCAGCTCACGGTCCACTGAGGCCTCCCCCTCCAGGGACGTGTCCCCAGTGGGCCTGAAGATCGCCGGGGCCATCCCCATGGGGGAGCTGTCCATGTACACACTGTCCAGGGAGCCCCTCAAGGTGACCACCGCCGCCAGCTACAGCCCCGACCAGGAGGCTGGCTTCCTGCAGGTACACGACTTCTTCCAGCAGGACCTGAAGGAAGGCTTCCATGTCAGTATGCTGAACCGGCGGACGACCCCCGTGTGAGCTGCCCGTCCCTGCTCTCAGCTGTGGCCTCTCCCCAGAAAGGCTCTTTGTGTCTCACAGGAGGGCATGTGATTCTTAAGACGACAGATGAACAGTGAACTGAAGCCAAATACAGCCCTCCCTCATCTCCCGAAGGTGTCACGGGCTGACTTTGCGCAAAGGAAGCACCGGGAGACTGGACTCAGGGCTGCAGAAGAAGCTGAAGCTGACTTTATCCCAAAAGAGGGTGTTTTGATGCCCTGGGGTTTCCGAAATCCCCCAGAAAGCCCAAGAGCTTTCCTGAGGCTGCATGGCCTTGACCATCTTGGGAAAACAAAATTGAGCCATTATCTCCTCTTGGAAACAAATCTTGCCAGAAGAATGGGATTTCAGAGCCTTCCCTCCCCGCCTGGGCGCTGGGCCACTGGAAGCCTCTGCCAGGCGCAAGGGGGCCTCTGGATTCTTGTCAGCTGCTTTTGAGCCTGAGGCTCCTGTGTCTTTGAGCCAGAAATGAGGACACTGAAACGCGTTCCCTTCCTCTCCGTCTCTCCCTCTCTCTGGTACTCTGGCAGTGGCCACTATTGGAAAGCAGTCATCCTGAAGGGATAGCCCTGCAGCCAGCTGGTGCTTCAGCCTCTGGGCTGTCCTGAGGCCGGTGTCCCTCCACCTGAGGAGACCGAGGCCTGTGGGATGAGTGTGAGGCCAAGGCCGAGGGCCATTGCTGGCTTTCCTCTCTGCCTCTGGAAGTTTCCGTGTCACTAAGAACGGGCCAGACAGACACACTGACTGGACCGGACTAGCCACAGGTAGAGGAAAGGTGGCCCCGTGGCCTCTGGCTGTGTCGCTCCCCCTTGGCCCGAGGGGCAGCTCTGTGCCCCGAGCAGTGTGGAGTGCCGGGGAAAGGTCGGGCAGCCCCTCCCTGGCTGGACTTTGGCAACAGGAGCCTGAACTTCGGTGCAAGAAGGGAAAATCCGAGGGCTAACGGTGACCAGCAAACAGTCCGAGAACAAGCGTCCATTCCTTGGGTGGTTACAACTCGCGATTTCTTGCAGAGAATGCCGGCGAGCAAGTGTCTCTCATTTCCTTCTTCCAAAGCAGCAGCAACACGTGCCCCAGCTCCCGTCGTGGCGAGTGACTCTGCCGCCGCCTAAAGGACGCAGGGGTGCAGCAGGGCTTCTCTTCCCGGCAGGAGGAAAGCATCGGCCCTTCGTTCAGAGCTGAGGAAGTGGGCCTTGTGTTTTCCAGTTTTCCAGCCATTTTCCCCTCCTGAAGCAAGCAAAGAGCATGGCAGTGTGTCCGGGCTTGGAAGAAAAACTCGCTGGAACGTGGGACTCACCCTCTTTTATATGAAACATGTGCTTTCTAAAGAGAAATCTTTTCTTACTTTTTGAGACGTACCGATCCAATCCTGAACTGTGATCCCAGGAGCTGTCGTACTTCGGAGTGATGAGCAAATTCTTACCTCAGCCACCTGCTCGCGGAGCCGAGGGCAGACGCGGCTCCCGGGGTTCAGGCCCGGGTCCCCTTGGCCTGGTGACGACGTCTCCATCCGTGCCACCCTCGTTTGCCCCCAGGAGAGGACGTGTCCACACGTTGCCAACTGCCCCACGTGCCAGTGAGCCGAGAGTGAGGCGTGCCAGGGCCCCTTTGTGCCTGCTTAGTTAGACCCTTGGCTCTCGTGGAGGCTGGCTCTGTGTGGCGTGTCCAAGCACGCACAGCCGTGGATGCTGCGGCACCAGAGCTCGAGGCCTGCGCCCTCTGGAGGCCATCCGCCCCCTCCACCTCTACTGCCATGACACCATCTTGCCAGGCTGAAGGAAGGGGCCCTTCATTTAGCAAGGCTGCGGGACTTTTCTTCTATTATTTCCAAAATCAAGACAGCGTCGCTGTTTTGCTTCTTCCACACCTCCCCCCGCACCTGCTGCCCCGGAAGTTTCTATAATTCCATAGAGGAAGCTGTGTTCCAATGAATCCTACCTCTTGCCCAGTCCAGGCAGAGAATGCAGGGCCCACTTTAGGGACCAAGAAGGAGTGGGAAGAAGGGGAAGAAGAGCAGGGAGCAGAACCACCGTAGACGCCCGGGCCTTCACGGCCTTCCCCCCACTGCCAGCCCGGTCTCCGGGGGCCCTGGGCTTGGGTCTGCCCTTCCCGGTCCTCCCGCTGCATCTCAGACCTGGCGCCCACCTGGGGATGTGTTGGCCCGTGCTCGCCTTCTCACCCTCATCCCGACGGTCCCCCTGCCCGCCCCCGTGTGTTTTGCCAGTTCAGCACCTGTGAATCCTGTATCTACTACTGATTTGGGGTTGTTAGTTATGTCTTTTTTAATTAAATAAAATCATTTTTAAAGTGTTCTCTTCTTGATGTGGGGCAGTGTGGGAAGAACCCCCCATGAGTCTGTGAACATTTAGGGTGGACGATATCCCTGGGTCTGTAAGACACTGTGAAGCCCACAAGAAAAGAGGGGGCGGAGGCATAGACTGTCTGGTCGAGACCAGCCTTTCTGGCTTTAAGCTGGGTTACTGGCTTCAAGCCCGGTACCACCAGCCGGTGTTAGACTTCTTCGGCTCCCCTAGGCATGGGTGTGGGCATCTGGACAGCTGAGCAAGCCGGGCATGTCCTCAAACCTGCAGGTGGAGGCCAGACAGAGCCACAGCTACCAAGGCTCTAAGTTGCCCCAAGAGGTTTCAAAGAAAAGCCCACTAACCAACCTCTTAACCTCCAAATTCTGAAATGATTAAGAAATAGAGGATCCCAAGTACCAAAATGAGAGGTTCAGTGCTGGTAAAGCTAGATGGGAAGATGTGGCTCTGCCAGAGGCCAAATGGACATCCTCCTACTGTCACTGGGCCAAGCCACCCAACCCCAGGCAAGGCAGCCAGCCACCACTGCCCCTGCCAACAGGGAGAAGGAAGGTAGGGGACGGAGAGAGGGAACAGGGTGTCTGTAACCCAGGCAATGGCTCGCATACTGCACAGGTCCCAGCCAACATTTGCTGCAAACCACCAGACTCTTGATAGCCCTTGTGGGACATCAACCTTCTCCTTCTTGGAGGTTCAAAGAGGGATTACCAGTGCCTTTTTGTAGTTCTGCCCACACTGAAGCCAGGTGACCTTCACGTTCAATTACATATTGCCTTTTCTTTCAGGACTGTGACCTTGAGTTTTCTTCCTTAGATCCATGGGCTTTGCTGCTCTTCTGGAACGAGGGGGCACCAAGCTCTCGTGATTCCTTCAAGAGAACTTTGCACTCATGAAAGCCTTTCCCACCTGGTCCCAGCAAAGGGCACTGAACATGGAGACTGAGGGCCCAGGGTCCCTGCCTTCCTGCTGCCCTGGCTTTTCATCTTCATTGCTCTTACCTGAGACAGACACTAGGGGAAGTTTATGTTCCCAGATGTGCTGAGCTGCCAGGTCCTGGAGCAGAGGGCCTCTCGGGCCTCTGCCTGGCCCCACCAACTGATGCCCTGCCAGACTCCAGGATGATTGTTCCACCATCCTGGAGCCAGCTCTGCCTAGAGTTGGCACCTTGAGCCAGAACTTCTGAGTCTCCTGTGTATTCTTAGCCCTAAAGAAACTTTGACTCAGCACAAGCTTCCCAGCCATCCCTGGTAGACTCCTGTGCCAGTCTGCATTTAGTGACTTGGTACCACCTCCGATAGTCACATGGCCGCGTGTTTAGTTCAACTAAAAACTCTGCTTCCATAGCTTACAGAGTTAGATCCACAAGAACTGACAAGAAATAGATGCTCTTATTTCCTGATCAAAATGCCACTCAGAGCCCCCTCCAACCCAGCAGTCCCTGCTAAGCCCACATCTGTATCACTTAGGGTGTGTTCACTACATAGACAACAGCCCCAGAACACAGAGTGGATCAGTACAACGGAAGTTCCCTTCTCACTTGTCGGAAGTCCACTCAGCTCTGCGGGGGTGAGGTGTGCTGTTCCACACAGTCACACGGGCATTCAGAGGCCCATGCTGGGAGACTCTGTCCCCTTCAGGAGGGCCTTCTTTGGGGCTCCCTCAGCATTGACGTCCAGTGGGCAAGTGGAAGAGGGAGAGCCTAGGTAAACGTGTGGGTGGAGGGCCTTGTGGGGGGCTTTCATGGACCAGGATGTGGTGCCCTCACCCTCTGTGCACATGCCATTGGCTAGAACTCAATCGTGGGGTCAGGGGATGTGAGAAATATAGTCTATCTCAGGGGGAAGGGAAAGCAGTTTGGGAAAGGCTGGCCAGGCTCAGCCTTCTGGTCTACATCTGTTGGTGGTGCCCTCCTTTGCCTCACACCACCAAATATTTGCAGGTATGTCCACGTACAGTGATGGCCTTGTCTGGGACTGCATCAACCCCTGTGTGACCTGAGCTCCTCTTTCCGTTCCAACATGCTGTCTAGCCTCTCCTCTGCTCCAGATGCCCCACCTGTAAAATGGGCCCTTACAATTTTCTTCCCAGGTTGAAGGAGCAGGCTTGAGCTCATGCCCTGACCCAAACAAGAGCCAAGAGTTATTGACCATTGTGACCAGCAGGAACCTTAGCAATCACCTCATTTGATCTGCTCATGATAGAAGAAGAATAAAGCCCAAAGTGGAAGGGGGAAGATGAAAGGAAGGAAGAATAAAAGGAAGAAAGTAATCCTTTAATAATTTTTGTGGCAGCTATGAAAGGGACATGTCATTAGTCTAGGGGCTTTCAAGGAAAGGCAATTTTGCACCTCGAGGAGATGTGTGCCAATGTCTGGAGAGAGATTTGGTAGTCATAACTTAAAAGGGAGGGTGCTCCTGGCATCCGCTGGGTGGGGAATACTGCTAAATATCCTGTATAACTTCAAGCATCCTCTATTCCATTCTCCCAGAATGGTCTGTTCCAAATGCCAACAATGCTGAGGCTGAGATGATTTGCACTAGCCTGATTCGACAACAAGGAAAACTAAGGGCCAGAAAGGATGCGGCTACCTATATAAGATCACATAGCGATCACATAAGTGTTGGGAACTTGTCTAGACTGCATCAAAAACACACATTTATGCATCTCCAGTATTTCCTTTCCTTGCAACACACCTAAATTTCTGCCTTGTTCCCTCTTCATTTCTGAACCAACAGTTTGGTAATGGAACTCAAACAAGACCAGAAACCTGGCCTGGGCTGACACAGGGACTCGTTGCTGCATGGGGGCCTACTCCTCCCACATCCCTGCAGCTGCAGTGAGTAGGCCGAGGGTCAGCAAGATGGAGACCAAAACCTGGCTCCTCCTCCACTCCCTGAGGGGCAGAGCTGGGCCAGTCTCCCGGCCTCTCAGAGCCCCGTTTCCTCCCTGGTCGAATGCTGAAGGTAACAGCTTGCAGCCGGGGTGGTTGGGAGAATGAACCAAACTTGAAACAAGGAAACTTTCACAGATACCCCAGCTCAACAACGGGCATTAGAGCGAGTGTTCAAGAGTGTTTGCTGACAAAAAAACACTCAAGGAGTTCCCCAAAATGGCTTGTGGTAGAACAGCCTTCAGAGGCAGTGCGCTGAACCAGGGCGAGAGGGAGCCCGGCCCACTGCACGTTGCTCTGGGAGAAACCTGCCATCGGATCACATGGCTTCCACTGGGAGCACCCCTGCTGCCAGCTCATTCATTTCTACCATCAGTGTCTGTTGAGTGGTGGTGGCCAGGGTACCATGTCAGGGCAACATGGCAGGGCAGCATGGCTGCTGCTTTCTTCCCAGGTCCTGGTGAGCTCTAAACCTTATGGGGGCATTCTTGATTCCACGAAGGTGATGTGGCCTTCGAGAGCCCAGTCCTGACCGGCTCCCAGGTTCCCTGGGAGCTGAATTAGGAAGGGTACTATGCTGGGTCCCTAATGTGGAACCACAGGGCTGATACCAAGGGATCCTGGGAGAAGACGGGGGTGCAGGGCTGCGAGGAAGGCAGGATGGCCGGCCACCCTGCAGTGAGCTCCAGCCAGCCCCATGCCTTCAGCTCCCTGCACTGTGCCCAACATGGTAAGAGCACCTTGTCTGCCTAACCCTAGAGAGGAGGGGCAGGAGGAGGGCTGGGTGGGAGAAAGAACTGATCGGGAACCTTAGAATCCAGAGGGGAAGATGGGTCAGATGCACCTGAAGCAGATATTTTTAAATTTGCAACTTTCAACAAAAGTGCTGGTACAGCCTCAGGAACAGAAGTCTGCAATCCAGTAGGGTTACCGACCCACATTCTTGTGCTTAGAGCTGCAGGAAGGGGCCTGTGAAAGGACCTATTTTCTGACCTTTGTCCCCTGAAAGGGACATATTAACTGCCATGAGGCACCCAGAACCCACAAATTAAATTGCAACAGCTAGATCCCTTTTTAAAAATGCCTATGCTTTCCAAATTCTAAGATGAATACATTTTACCTGAGAACATCCAAAAAATGCAGAGAAGTAAAAGAGGAAAACAGTATCAGCCCAAATCACACTATCCAAGGTATAAACACGAATTGTGGAGGGTACGACTTCATACCTTGCCTTTGTTCACAGGACTTTCATCATGAGAATCTTCCCACTTCTTTAAATATTCCTCAAGAGCACAGTTTTTAATGACCCTCCCAAGCAAAAGTAACACCATTTACCGAAACAGTGTCCTATTGCTGGACACAGCTCATTCATGTTCCACATTTTAAATGGCATCTGAAAGGGGCCAAAGTGCAGGGACACTTATGAGGCTTGTGGTTAAGATGCAGTGATTTCTCACTAGGAGCTTCTGGCCTAGCTGCATCCTATACACTGATGCAACGATCAGGCCTCCTTGTCTATTCCAAGCCCAGCCAGGAGCTTGTTCATGTGCACACTCTGAGTGTCTGGGCTGTGGGGTGGCAGCCCCAGCCTCCACCTCCCCCACTCCCCGGCTGGCAGCTAGTTAGCAGCTTCACACTGCATTCCTCTTAGAAGGCATAGATTACTTCAGTCCACCAGGCCACACACTTAGCCATCCTCAGCCACCCACCGTGGAAGTCCTTTTACTCAGTGTATCAGTTAGTAGGGCCGTGTAACAAATTACCCCTGGACTTAGTAGCATCAATCAGCAAATATACTCAAGGATTCTTGTCTCTACTTGATGGAGAAAAGCCCAGGATGTTTTTTCTCTGCTCTGTGGTCTGGGAACTTCTCCATGGTTGGGGACTGAAATCATCTGGGGGCTCATTAACTCATATGTCTGGCAGTGGCTGCCGGGCCCTGCCCAAGACCTTGGCTTCATTTTCAGCCTGAATGCCTACACACAGCCTCTCTGTGTGGCCTGAGCTTCCTTAAAGCACGGTGGTTGGGTCCAAGGGTGAGTGTCTCAAGAGCCAAGGAGAAAGGTGGAAGTCTCCGAAGCCACATAGCGTCACTTTCACCGTACGGGAAGGGTTAGGATAGTCAAAAGCCCGCTTGGGGTCAAGGGGAGAGGAAATGGACTCCACATCTTGTCAGGGAATGACAGGATTCTGGAAGAATATGTGGAAGCAGAAATATGGCTGCATCCGTTCTTATACTCAGTCTTCCTCATCTCTCCGCGGCCCCCACTGGTCTAGGCTTCTCCACCCAGCAGCCCTCCCTTCCAACCTCCATCTCCACTGCACCCTCCGGAGCACCTCACATCTGCAGGTCTCTTCACTGAGGTCTTCCTCCCACTCCTGGACCAAAAAAACCCCTGTCCTCACCAAAGGACACTGCTTCCCCTGTGCCCTTCCTGGTGAGAGCTGCCTGTTCTTCTGCAGGGTTTCCCTGCCCAGGTTCCCAGGATAGCGCTTCTGGAGGCCCAGCCACAGACTCGGTCCCCAGAGGTACACTGATGGGAAGGGAGAGAGCGTCTGAGCATCCTTGGACTCCAGGAATGGGCTTGGGCGGACACAGTTGAGACAGGCAATTTCAAACTCTTAGCTTCCAACACAACTGCAGCTGCAACCTCAGGAACAGAAGTCAATGATAAGAAATGGTTGTGAACTTGTGCCTTTCAACTTGGAATTGTAGGCAAAGGGAGTTGGAGCTGGGGGAACGCTGACCATCGTCACACCATCACTCCTCCACCCTCCTGGAGAAAAAAGTGCTTATGGAAGCCCGGCTTGACTACCTGAACACTTTCTCATCACTGCCCCAGCTCCTTCGGTCGCTCCCTCACACTCATCAAAGACTTTCTCTGTGTCCTAAGTTACTGCCACTGCTACAGCAGTGTCCATGGATCCAGCCATTCTGATTTCCTGGCCACGCAGCTCTTTGGCCTTCTCACTTCCTTTGACCTTTGTCTGCAGCCTAAACCTTGTCATCACCTCTAACTGTGTGCCCCTGTAATCTTCAGGACCATTATCTTCCTCTCGGGCAACAGCCTTCAATGTTCCCAATTCCTCCATACCCTCCCAACCACTGCCCCTGTTTTTCAACCTCATCCATCTCTGGATCTTGACCTCTCCACTTTTGCCCAATGTGGCAACCCTTCTGGGCTGCAGGGCCATCCTGACTCGCCTAGACCACGGTGAGGCCTCACCTAACCTCACCTTTGCTAATAACCTCAGTTTTCTTGGCCTCTTTTTCTCCTAACATTTCCCTCCTAAAAGATCCTCAACCCTCTTTCAACCTCACCTTTCATTTTCTCCACCCTTGCACCTGGGCTGCACAGGTAATGCCAGAGAAAATCAAGTGATCAAGTACCTGTGGGCGGCAGAAGGATGGTGCCTTGAGGTGTCTGCATCCTAATCTCTAGAACCTGTGAATATGTTACCTTACCTGGCAAAAGTCTATGAAGTTGTGATTAAGGAATCTTGAGATGCACGGGTTATTCTGCATTATCTGGGCGGGCCCAGCGTAACCACAAGGGTTCTGCTAAGGGGAAGAGGGAGCAGGAAGGTCTGAGAAGGAGCTGTGACAACTGCAGCAGAAGTCAGAGTGATAGGACTGCTGGCTTGGAAGAGGGAAGAGAGCCGAGGGCCAAGGAACGTGGGCATCTTCCAGAGGATGGGAAATGTGTGAATGGACTTTCCCCTAGAGCTTCCAGAAGGAACATAGCCCTGCCAACACTATGATGTCAGCTCGACAGGACTTCTGACCGTCATAACTATCAGTCAAAAAATGTGTGCTGTTTAAGCCACTAGAGTTGTGGTGATTTGTTCAACAGCAATAGCCAACAGATACGGTGCCTGTGTAGGTGCACGGGGCCGGTGCCACACTGCTCTTGGCCATCACCCGCAGTGCCCTTCTCAGCGGCATCCCAGTCTCCACAACTGCTACTTCAGACTCTCCCTACCTCCTTGGACCCCTACACCCCCTCAGCTTCGTCTCTTACTCTCGGCCTTTGGCCCTACCTCCTAGGTCACCAAGAAGACAGGAACCTTTAGAAGGTAACTCCCTGCCTCTCTACCACCTGCAGACAAACTTGCCTATGGCTCTTCTCTTGCTCGGTTCTTCCTATCCTGGTGGGAGAGGCAGTCACCCTCTTCCTGTCCAATGCTGGCCCTTCCATCTGCGGTCTGGTCTTGCCCATCCCCTCCCCTGACTCTTGCTCAAGTATAGAAGCATGTTCAAATCATTTATGTCTTAAAACAGCTGATGAAAACCTTCCTAATCCTTCTCCCTTCTCCACTAAACATTTCACAAACACTTTCTACACTTGCTGTCTGCCCTTCCTTATCTCCCATTTCATGCTTCAATTTCCTGCAGTCTGTCTTAATTGATTACCTGCCAGTTGTTAAAACCAATGGGCACTTTTCAGTTTTGAGCACCTGACATTCCTGGCTGCTCTTGCCTTTAGGGATGGGGTGTCCTCTGCTCTCCTCGGTCTCCTCGCTTTCCCTGCCTTTTCCTTCTCTTCTCCTTCGTGGGCTTTGCTTCCATTCTCTGCCCCTCAACTCTTAGGCCACAGAACTCTGGGACTCCACTCTTGGTGCTCCTCTTCTCTTTACCTATTCACTCCCCTTGAACAACCTCATTCTTTCTCAGTATTGCAACTACCACCATTAGGATGACGACCTCTAAGTCCAGATTCTAACTTAGATGCTTCCTCAAGCTCTAGACTCTTCTCGGGTGTGCAGCCGACTTCCCTTATCTCCCCAAATTTGCTCTCGCTTCATTCATGGCAACAGAAAACCTCAGTTTGCTATGTGGCCACCCAGATTTTCTCTAAGGGTATGGTCATAGGCATAAGTTCTTGCCAATTCAAGTGCTTTGTACTACTTGTGTGTCCACTGCTTATAAGGAAATGGTTTGACTTGAATTCCCATTCTTATCCCCTGCTTGTGGCCTGAGCCTATCATGTCAGTGACCCAGGTTTGGCCTTACACGCGAGAGCAACACCTTACAGCATGGTGATGTGGCAAGATGGAAAGTACCCAGGTCTGTTGGGGACCAGCTTCGGAGGCTCGCCTGATTGACAAAGTCCAGGCAAGCTGAGGACCCCCCCGGCCGCAAAGCGAGTCCGGGCAGCTGAGGCCCTTCTGTCTTCCGTCTTTGCTGTTGATACGCTGAAGAATTCTGTGCAGTCGAGCATGAAGAGAACAACACGTTTATGTGAAGTACTCACAGCTAACCTGGGAATGTCATGGTTCAATTTTCCATTTCCCACTATCCCATTTGGCCTTTTCTAACATATGCAATGATTAAA